>JAHBCN010004417.1:0-64258 GCA_019359885.1 Listronotus oregonensis
ATACTGTGACCTTATACCGAAAATAAAAAGAAATAGGTCAATTTAAAAAGATCCAAAATATTTTCAAAACATTTAGTAGCTTTTGCTATTCTTATATGTTTTTTATTAAAGGAACTTTTAATAAAAACTTTTTTTTGTGGGGGTTTTTTTCCCTTTTTTAAGAAAACATTGGAATATATGAGGACAAATACATTTGAAAAAATATTATCGATAATACATTTTTATAATTTTCTGTTTGACTCCTAATTCAGTTAAAAAGGGAAAAATGAAATTTTTAAGGGTGCACTGAACAAAAAAATTTTTTTTTTAAAAAAAAAAAAAATAAAATTATTTAAAAATTATATATATATATATATATATATATATATATATATATATATATATATAAAAAAATTTTTATATATATATATATATATATATATATAAATAAAATATAGTTTACAAAAAAATAAATACAAATAAAAAAATTTTAAAGGGGTATAGTTAGATATTTTTTCTACAAGCATGCGGAAAACTATACTTCTCCGCACTAATCTGCGTGCGGAAAATAGCACTTATTTGCACTAGTACAAAAAAGTTAAATCTTTTAGTTTCTGGAACATAAATTAGTATCTTATTATAAAATAATGCATAATTTTGCTTATAATACTTATAGATTTAAAGAAACTGAGTTTTCCTGTAATTTTGCAGTTCTTTTATAACATTTATTAAATGAAATAAAATTATCCTTATTTACCAAATAGTCCAGTAAATAAAGGGACAAAGCTGTAAATAAATCCGTACAGTTTTTCCTTTTGGCCCAATTTTTTTGGTCTTCTGGGATGCTTTCAAGCGAAAAAAAGTTTATCCACATTAACAGGTGGGAAAGTGATGAAAATGGCCCCTCAAAGCTTGAAAAATGGGTTTCCCGCTAATATCTGCCAAAATTTGCGAATTGGAGAATTTTTGTTTTAAGAAAAAATAAAGATCGCCTTGTGGTCTACAAAAACGGTTTTTATAATTTTTGTCGAAACATCGATAGTTTTCGAGATAACGGGACCCAAAGGTCACCTCATTTCAGCTGCCGCTCTACTGCTAGAATGCCGCCATCTTCATGGATTCACTTATAAGCGGGCGGACGAATTGTTCCATTACTCGGGCTATAATGTACATATTTTAATCATTTAAAGTCTATCGGAAGGGGAAAACCTGTACCTATCGTCGCATATGGGTTTGAGTCCATTTTGATTTTTCTAAAATATGAAAAAAAGCGGTCAAAGTTTTTTTTTCACAATTTTTTAAAACTACCTCATTAATGTATTAATATTTAAAAAAAATGGTTTGTTATTAACATTTCTTTTTTAAAATGAGGCATTAGCAAGTGTTCAATGATCCCAGAAACTTTTCTTTACCATTTTTCTTGCGTTTTGTTTAAAAATTGTTTTGCCTATATGCATTTTTAGTAAGAAACTACTACTACCGCATCTATCCAGTGTGGAATGTTATGGATTTTTCGACGGCCGTTTTTGCGAAAAATATTTGTGTTGCAAAAAAAATGATAGGGACCATTTTTCTAGATTTCGAAGTGAACCTCATTTTTTGTCTGAGCAATTCTCTAATTCGCATAATTTGGCAGATATTTGCGGTAAACTCATTTTTGGGACTTTGGGAGGCCATTTTCAGCGGGTTCCCACGTCGGTATGGTGATAAACTTTTTCCTGTTCGAAAGCATCCACGAAAACCTAAGAATTGAGTCATCAATGAAAACTGTACAGATTTATTTACAGCTTTGGGTACTCTTAGGTCTTCAGTTACTGGACCAAAATGTAAGTACATATTTTTAATAACTCCATTTAGATTATCAAAGAATCCATAGCAACCAACTAATTGTTTATGCATCTCTCAAAAATTGATTTTTTGTCACGCATTTTTTAACCAAATTGCAGAAACCTTTTCAATGGACTCTGACGACGATTTACCAGCATCGATTATCGAAGCAGCAGAAATAGCAAGTATAGATCTCCTTCCCATGAAATCTCGTCACAGGCATGAAAAAGAATTTGTTATGTTTGAGAGCTGGTGTCAAAATAAAGGGTGTAATACACATTCCAGACTCAAAAAATCACAGCTTTAGAAGTCATTTCTGGAGATACCGAAATTGAAAAATTTTTGAATCTATATAGAAAGTATGCCAGTTTAAGAAAGCCGACAACACCACATAGGCGATTTTTTGTGAACTATAAACACGGAGTGTGTACAGTACAGCGGCCTTTCTCAAACTTCCTAACCCGGAATTGTATACTGGGCACAGCTTTCGCCCGTCCTCTTCAACATTTCTCGCAAACTCCGGAGAACAAATATCCAACTTTAAACGTCTTGGAGGCTGAAAGTCGACATCAGTCGCTGAAGGATACCTCGATAATTCAACAAATTTTAAAAAGGATATTTCAAACAAAATACTTAATTTTACCGAAACACCTTTCACTATCCAGAAACAACCGTCAATGCCATCTTCCAATATACTAAACCTTTCGGTTCAAGAAACTACTTCCATAGTTGCAAAATATTGGCTTATCAAGAACCCAACGCCGCCGCCGTCAACGTTTTCTACAGAAAAGCAACTCGCGTCCGCAATAAATTTGCAAAACGCGACCAATTGAACTTTTACTATAAATGGTAATAAAAATAACTAGTCTATAAATTTCTTCGTTAATAAATGATATTTTAAACATAAATCTTTAAAATTATGTTGTTTTTTCCTTCGCAGCGCGTCGTTCGTGTAACGGCAGCCGCGTGCAGATAAGTATCACTTTCCGCACTTGTTAGGAAAATAATTATTTTAACGCTTCTTTCAATAGTTATAAAATTTCAAAAACTACAAGTAATAGTATTCAAAATTATTTTGGAATACAATTTAAATTATGTCTATTCTGCTCTACAAAAATAAAGTTTATTTACTTTGAAAAGTTAGTAATAAACGGTCACTGCTACCGGAGCCGCTACTTTATGAGATTTGTTCCCGCCTACTTTACTTGGCGTATTCGCTTTTTCTTTGTCTTACATATTTAGAAAAACTTTAATAGCATCTTTCGTCGTTATTCAGCCTCCTCAACTATAATGGAAGTAATATTTTTATGTTTAAGTAAATGTTATAGCTTGTACGGATGAACGGGTACAAAGAACTTTGCTGATTCACAAGCTCCAAGTACATAGAAATTCAAAACGATTAAAAACTTTTTGTAAAATGTGATGTTGATAGATTCATAATAACAACGCGCCCTCTCAAAATATATTTACCAACACTTTTTTTTCGGGCAGGCAATGATAAAAATTTGATTGATTGATTCATTGATTGATTGATTGATTAATTGAATTGAAAAATATTTTTTTTTACATTTCGACTAATTATATAGGTTTAGTTTCGCTTTAATTTATTGTTTTATTTGTGATTTTTTGACGATTCCATAATTGTGATACTATTAGGAATTTACAATAAATGTAATGGCGTCCTACATTTTGTCAGTAAATATGGCGCATACTTACAAAAATTACTTTAAAGTGGTATTTACTACGTAAGGTGTTTTTAAAGGATTTGCCACTTTACTGCAAGTAGCGGCCACAGTTTGTTATAGATGTTTTAAACTATTTAGTCGCGATAACTACAAAACCATCTTAAAATTCCCGAATCCACGATAAAGTTCCCATTGAACACCAAGAAGTACTTGATCGATTTATTTATATTATTGATTTAAAATACAAAGTACTATTATACTAGTTAAACTATTTTATAAAAGTTATATTTTTTCTTACTAATGCACGCTTCCAGCAATGTCTGATTTGCTTTAACTGCCCCATGCAATTCGCGACATGTCAGACTGAAATTACATCGTATACATAATTCAGCCTACCGTTGAACGAGCATGTACGACTGTGCAAGAGTGCTAATACAAATGACTTACAAACTTTGAATGACAACATCCTACTCCTACACTCGCGCAGCATTCAATGCGTCCGCGCGTAAGAAAGAGGTAGATGGAAAACGTCATGCACGCTTCGCAATCCGCGAAATGGCTTGAAAACAATGAGCGCGTGCACGAAGCGGCAACATCGATTGTCGATTTCGGAAAATCTGACAATTGAATCATTTATTAGGGAGAAAAATTTATTAGAAAAAAAATACCGAACCGACCATACTTCGGTTTTTTTGTTATAACGAACACAGAATACAGTGCTAAAATACCGAACGATTCAGTAGAATACCGTATACCTGGCAAGCCTGCTATAAGGTGACCCTTACTTTAAAGTGATTTTTGTTAAATAATTGGAACTTTGTGGTAATTTAAAGATAGAGTGGGAAGTTAAAATTAATGTAAAGTAGTTTTCGTAAGTGGCGACGAAGTTAATTTTACCTTAATTATTACTACACAGTTCCATAATTTTAAACGAATTTTAAAATTAGCAAGGACATCCAAGGGCGGATTCTGTATTGGAATACCCCTCAAGGTAGAAAAGGTCCGAGGTCCGGGGGTCCCCCGTCCAGGTTAGCCACCCGTCTGGCTCCACTTGTAAATTGCAAATTACGGTATAGCCCAGGAAACGAACTATTTTGCCTAGCAATTTTTTCAAAATGCATAAAATAACTTGAAATTTTTGACAGTAGGTAGGAAATACTCTAACGATTAAAATCTTTATCATGTCAAAGGGCGCCTTTACCTTGGGGATGCTTGCCAAACCATCTAGAGGGTGGAATTTTTTAAATATTTTGACTACAGAAATCGATAGAAAAATGATTTCTTAGCAAACAATGTTTAACGCATTTTTTTTGTAAAATATAACAAAATTGTAGCTTTTAAAAAAACCAAGAAAATGGTTTTTTGTAATTACTGAGGGACCACTGTAAACCAAGTTGTGGTTTGTTAAATGTTAGCTGTTATTTATCAAACACAAAATTTTAGAGTTTCAAAGACAAATAACGCAAAATCTGCGTATTTTCCAAAGAAAACTAATAATAACTTTTTTGAAGCATTTGCAAAGACCATTTTGTTTTTAAAAAAGGTATGTGTCATAAAAATTGAGTGAGTTCTGGTTAAAATAAGGTTAGGCCAAAATTTTTTGAAAGCAAAAATCTTCAAAAACAAGCCTCTAATTACCACCTAATTAAAATTAGTCGTAGCTCTATTTTAATTCTCTATATTTATGTATCATAAATAGATTCTTAAATGTTAACTGATTTAAATTGCTTAATTATGAAAATTATGTGTGACGGAAATTAAAAGCGATATAAACGTTTAAAACGCGTGTGTATACGAGCACTAACTTGTTTTAGCCCTTTAAATATATCCCTTTAAAAAAGTAAGCGTTTTAAACAGTTTTAATATATAGGACCTTATAGCTCTTAAAAAAACCAATAAAAAGGTTTTTTTAAAAGAACTTTTTATCACAAAAACTGAATAAGTTATGCTTAAAAACTAATTTTTTTATCATTATAAAAGCTCAAATACATTTTTTGTAAATATCTTTTCATTTTAATAAATTTTTTAATATATTTGTATGTATTTTTTTCTATTTTATCCAATAAATATAATTTTTTTCAATAATCCATATTAGGGGTCACTTTTAAGGGATTGAATTACTTCAACTAATATTTCAAAGATTAAACATTTATAATAATTTTTTGAAGCATTTGCAAAGATTTTGTTTTAAAAAAGGTATGTTTTAAGATTTGAGTAGTTCTGTTTAAATAAGGTAGGCCAAATTTTCTAAAGCAAAAATAAAAACGCCTCAAAATTTACCACCTTTAAAATAGTCGAGTCATACTTTAATTCCAATTTATGTATTCTTTAAAAATTCTTAAATGTTAACTTTTAAATTGTTAATTATGAAAATTATGTGTGAGGAATTAAAAAGTGATAAAATTAAAAACGCTGTTATAAGACATAACTGTTTTATATTAGAACCTCTGACAATATGTTAAGCGTTTTAACGGGTTTTAATAATGGCCTTTTTATTAAACCATAATAAGGTTTAAAATTTTCAAACTGATATTATCAAAAAATAATGTTTTTAAATAAATAAATACTTTTTTTAAATATCTTTTCATTTTAATAATTTAATATATTTGTAGTATTTTCAATTTTATCCAATAAATATAATTTTTTCAATTCCATAATAGGTTACTTTTAGGGATTGAATTACAACAATATTTCAAAGATTAAGCTTTAATTCAATTTTTTTGACCAATATTTGATAATATATTATTTTATTAAGTAATAATATTTAAAGAAATATATATATAATAATTGGGGTTGATTTATTAAATATATATTTAAATAATGTTTCAAAGAAACCAAATACTACTTTTTAACCTATTTTATTGAAATTTATTAGCCAGCTTAAGTTTAATGTATATTTTATAGGTTTTAGCAATAAAGGGGAGTTTTCACCCCTAAAAACAAACAGCACCATGGCATTATAATAGATAATAATCTTTTAAAGAAACCAAATACTACTTTTTTACCTATTTATTAAATTTTACTAGCCAGCTTAAGCTTTAATGTATAGTTTTATAGGTTTTAGCAATAAAGGGTAGTTTTCACCCCTAAAACAAACAGCACCCATCGGCATATATAGATAATAATGTTTAAAAAACCAAATACTATTTTTTAACCTATTTTATTTCAATTTTACTCAGCCAGCTTAAGCTTTAATGTATAGTTTTATAGTTTTAGCAATAAAGGTAGTTTTACCCTAAAAACCAAATAGACCCATCGGCATATATAGATAATAATGTTTCAAAGAAACCAAATACTATTTTTTTAACCTATTTTATTTAAATTTTACTCAGCCAGCTTAAGCTTTAATGTATAGTTTTATAGGTTTTAGCAATAAAGGGCAGTTTTCATCCCTAAAAAACAAATAGCACCCATCGGCATATATAGAAAATAATGTTTCAGAGAAACCAAATACTACTTTTTTAACCTATTTTATTCAAATTTTACTCAGCCAGCTTAAGCTTTAATGTATAGTTTTATAGGTTTTAGCAATAAAGGGTAGTTTTCACCCCTAAAAAACAAACAGCACCCATCGGCATATATAGATAATAATGTTTCAGAGAAACCAAATACTACTTTTTTAACCTATTTTATTCAAATTTTACTCAGCCAGCTTAAGCTTTAATGTATAGTTTTATAGGTTTTAGCAATAAAGGGTAGTTTTCACCCCTAAAAAACAAACAGCATCCATCGGCATATATAGATAATAATGTTTCAGAGAAACCAAATACTACTTTTTTAACCTATTTTATTCAAATTTTACTCAGCCAGCTTAAGCTTTAATGTATAGTTTTATAGGTTTTAGCAATAAAGGGTAGTTTTCACCCCTAAAAAACAAACAGCACCCATCGGCATATATAGATAATAATCATTCAAAGAAACCAAATACTACTTTTTTAACCTATTTTATTCAAATTTTACTCAGCCAGCTTAAGCTATAATGTATAGTTTTATAGGTTTTAGCAATAAAGGGTAGTTTTTACCCCTAAAATACCAACAACACCCATCGGCATATATAGATACCCAACTAACAATTTAGGTTTTATAATGACTTTTAGAACGTTTACAAAACGTATTTTATAAAACAGTCCCTGTTTTATAAACCCTTTCACAATGTTCTCACAGCTGTTATAAGCATGGAATTGGCGCAGATTATAAAACAAATCGCCTGTTAGACATGTTCTATAGATGTTGTTTGTTGCTGTAATAAAACAGTTTTTAGAACATTTTTAAATGTCTAATAAGAATAAAAAAAACATTTATAAAACCCTTTTATAACAGCTCTGTTACTAGGAGGAAAGGAGATATTTAAAGGACTTTTTTAGAGCCGTTATAAAAACGCACTTTTGCTACGAGCGCCAATATTTACACGATAAAAAAGTTTTTTTAACATTTCTATTTACACAAATTTGTTTTTAAATATGCAATTAGTCTCTTTAGTTGTTGTAGAAAGATATTAAAATCTGTTAACATGGTAGCAAAAATAAATAAATGACAAATGGCTGATTCGGTATAAAAAGTACCTAATAAAAAGAATGATTTAAGAAAATTTCACCCATGGAGCAGATGTGGCTGCGAAATTAAATTTATTGTTAATATATGATACAATTCTAACAAAATTATAACGCGCCTCCCGAATTATGTTGATTAAGGAAATTTAAAATATAATTTAATTAACAAAAAAAAATATATATCTATTTTTGGTAAATAGTTTATTAGGACCTTCTACATTATAAATTAGCCAGTCAAGTATATTTTATCTTTTATAAAAACGTTACGATGGACCCGAAAAAATATGATTTAAATATATGGCCGGTTATAAATCAAAATTCTCCGAAACAGGACAATTATGCTCTGTATGTAGCTGTTATAAAAATTAAACAGAATTTGTCTAGGCAGAGGTGTACTCGGTATAAAAAGTAAATCACTTATATATATTAAGCAATTCAATCTTTACCTAAGAATAGCTTAAAAAGGCACAAAATAGTTATTTATGCAACAAGTGTGTAAAGTGAGTCTTGTTTTACGAATGTGAAATCACATTCGTAAAAAAAGACTCTTTACACACGAGTTACATTCAAAAATTTTTCTACCACCGTGAAATTTAAAGTATAAGTTATAAAAAATATTTATTTTCATTACGCACCAGTGTGTAAAAAAATTACCTTACGCACTAGTGCGTAAAAAAATTACTTTACGCACTAGTGCGTAAAATTATTTAGTTGTATTAAATAAAATATCCATTAACTCAAATAAATATTTGTTTCCTATTAGCCACACTAATATTTATTTGAAAAATGTTTTATATTTATTTGTCTTACTTGTGTTTATTTATTTAACCTAAATATATATTTATTTGAATCAAATGCACTTTAGAAATAACTAAATCAAATATTTATTTAAGACAAATACCACATGATTCGATATTTAAATATTTCCGTACTTTAGCTCAAATACATATTTGTTTCAATTATTTATTTCTATTGAATAATTTGGGTTATTTATTCTAAATCAATTAAATAGTGAATATTGAATAAATTATTTTTATTAAAACGTATTCAGGATTACAGGATACTTAAATAATTTATCTTTTTGTACCTACCCTTCACCTTATATGTAAATTCGAAAACCTTATAAGTTTATACCATAATAAATTTACTATATTTATTTGCGGATAACCAGAATCAGTTCGGAACCTCTTTAAATAATAAAGCATATACGATATTTGTTTTCCCTTTGTTGGTTTTACTTTTCCTTTCTTTTTATACCAAAAAACCGGTTTCGATTTTAACTAAGCATTTATTTACTCGTTAAACTTAATATGATAGGTAATATGTAAAACAAAAGAAAAATAAACTTAAATTGAAGTTTACAATATAGTAATTTACCTAACGAAATTACAAAAAAATTATACTTGATTACCTGTGTTAACAAAACAGTAGCTACCCTGTATAATCAAGGTATCTAAAAACAAAATACGGTAAAAACTTACCAGTGGTCAAACGTTGAAACAAAATTTGATAAAAACTGTGCTTTAAAAAATTTTATACAATTAATTCCTTCTAAAAATGTTTGTTGGACGTGACTTTGCGCGCGTAATCTATAGGTGGCTCTGTGGTGCTGTCCGTGTAATGAGATATTTATCGAACAGTTAGCGGATTTTAACACAGCAGATTTTCATTTTTGTTTTATAAAAGCTTTTTATGTTGATCTTATAAAACTAAACGCTCCCATAGCTATTTATTGTTGGTCTATGCAAAGCAAGTTTATCCACCCCTAAAATAGTTGATGATCGCCGGAGTATTTTTATTGTTACAAACATTAAGTAAGCATCTCGTAAATATTATAAATTATGGGCCAAAACTCGTTTTTGCTGCTCTTAAAAATTGGGAGTCCATCCATATTAATGTTAATTGAAATAGTTTTTGGAATGTCACTTAGTTTGTGCAGTGCATTTCTTAAACTTGATTCTAAACCATTATGCCAGTAGTTTCGCATACCAACTTTCGTTAAAAAAATTGTTTGTTCGGTTTTTAAGAGAGTTCGAGGATCTCGAAGTAGACAATTTGGTATATGTTCATTAAGTATAGTAAAAAGCTTCTTTTGGGATAAATGGGAAATATTATTTGATACTGCCCATGACCGAATGTCTTCTCTTAGCTTTGCATTTTTTTCTATCCCGCACAAACTGCTTGCAGAATGATGTTAATCGCCGGAATCAGAATCTAATTCTGCAGTCCAACTTTCTATTTCAGCTTCCCGTTCAACATCATTCAGGGGTATTGCCTGATAAGAAACGCAATTAATGTTAAGTCCATCAGTCTCCTCTGTTGGAGTATAGTCATTTTGATTGCTAATCTTCACGGTTTCTGAATGATTGTTAGAGCTAGAGCCACTAGTAGTGCTTTCTATCTGTGGATCACCTACCATCTCATGATATTTACCTTAAAGTTTTCTGTAAAATGTACCACTTCTTTTAATTTTTTTTCAGCTACTGTACGACATTCTGTTGGTACGTGCAAACAAAAAGTAACATTAGACCAAAGGTTATATTTTATAACAGTTTTATAATTATTGTTGTGTTAACATTTTAAGTTAAAATACCTTCTTATGCAACATATTTGTTTTTTAACTGTTCTTTGTAAAACTACAAAACAACAATTTTATAATTACTCGCTTTTATACCAATTTGCTGCAGAAAGCAATTCACTTTTAATAATAACAATTAAAAAACTATTTTATTATTAGTAAATACGTTCGTTACAAAACAGTTTTATTATTACTTTTATAGCGATAAATTAATCCAAAAAAGCACCACTATAAACTGCTTTTAGAGCAAAGTATCATTCGAAGCTAATATGCTCTATAGAAAGTGTTTTATAAACGTTTATAAAATAGCTTTGTAACTTATCCTATAACTATTTTATAATTTTGCTGTAAAAACGTTTTTAAAACAATTTTATTGGCAGAACAGTTAAGCGCAACAAATTTATCGCGAATTAATGCTTTATAAAACATAAAAGTTTTTACGAAGCGTCAATAAAACAATTATAAAATATATTAGTTCGCTAACGTTGTCGAATTGTTAGTTGGGTAATAATGTTTCAAAGAAACCAAATACTACTTTTTTAACCTATTTTATTTAAATTTTACTCAGCCAGCTTAAGCTTTAATGTATAGTTTTATAGGTTTTAGCAATAAAGGGTAGTTTTTACCCCTAAACAATAAATAACACCCATCGGCATATATAGATTTTGAAGAGGAAGGTTAGTTAAACCTAATCCCAAATTTATGCAAATCTATGCATTTTGAAAAAATTGCCAGGTTTTGCACTCATTTCAGCTTCGTTTCCTGGACTAGTAGGCCTACGTATTATAGAAAGCACATTATTTTTTACAAATAACTAATTCCAAACCAAATGCAATAGGCAACATAAATAGTTTTGAATTAATAATTAACTAAGTACTGCAACAACAGTTACGTTTTTCCATTTTTAACTCGTTTTTCCCTTTTTTGTCTGACGAGGTGGGGGGCATTCCTCTCTAAATCCGCCATTGAGGACATCGTAGTAACTTTTAACGCTACCATAAAGTAATTAAAACTTTAAAGTGATATACCAGTAACAAAACAAAGTTACCGGTTCTATCGAATATTACTCGTACTTTGAAGGTTTTGCTACTTTAAAGTTATTTTACATAGTAACAAGTTCGTACCAGAAACTTTAAAAGCTAATAAGAGCTACTAAGTTCCAAATTGTAGTAATAATAACTACAGAATTACCAAAAAAATCTAAATAAAAGAAGGAAAAACACTAAAGTCGTTTTTTAGTGATAATTACGTAATAACGACTTATTCGAAGTTCCGATCTCGGTTTCCGCTACTTTGATGCTGCTTGGGATTTTTTGCTTTAAGATATTTTCATCATCATCATACACTGAGATACACAATTTACATGCGGTCTTGCTACTTTTATTTTTAATCGAATAAGAAAATTAAGGGTTCTAGGATTATGTTAAAAATATAGGCCAAAAATCGTAGTATATTACCAAACAAATCAAATTTTGTCCTATTTAATTTTCAAAAACATTAATTTAAGGTATCCGGAAAACCTAAGACAAAATAAATTTAAAGTTATTTTTAAATAAAAAACTAAATTTAATAATTTTTACCTATTTATGATTGTTTTGTGATATTCCGCAGAATTGTAGATGTATTTTGTTAAAAGCTTATTGATCTCTGCGTTTAAGAACCTTTACTACATTTGGTGTTGTGATATACATATACCTACCTTATCGTTAAGGTAACCCAATAGGAAAAAACCCATTGGAGTTGAATCTAGTAATTGTGGTGGCCAATATATAGCTCCGTTATTGCAAATTCAATGGCTTGGAACATGTATACGTATGTTTTCAGTACAGAAAAAAACATTTAAGGTTGTAACAAATATTTTTGAATTGTTTTTAATTTACAAACATTTGTGTTGTTTAGTTAAACTTTTATTTTATCAGTGAATGTTTGCCACTAACAATACTTACTTAAAATGTCCGTGATCGTTTAGAAGAATGCCAAAACGAAACGGTAGTTATTTAGATGATATTATTTTTAAAAAGTAAATTTTCATCTATTAATAAGTTTTAACTACATGGTTGTTTTGTGCATACTTTATTAATTTTTAAAAAATACTAGGCCCACCCTGTATATTATTTAGGGTACTACTTAAAATTATAAAACGTCTGGCCCGTTGGCTGACGCCAAACCTAAAGTTAATATAAAGACCTAGAGGTAATGTTTAAAATATAAAAGGCATAAAAACGATATGTTATGCAACGATTGCAAAATCTTACGCAATCATGTAAGGCAAAAAAAAGCGTTTTTGCTGAATACTTTTAAAAAAGACCCAAGAAACATCTGGCAAACTAAAAAATAGCTTAGTAACAGATTCTTGTTGAAGATGGGATAAGCCGCTAATTTTGATTTTTTTTTCAAACTCTTTACCCAATTTTACACCGGAGAAGAGCAAGTATAAAAAATTAAACTAATTTTTTTTTTAATAAAAATACTTTTAAAATAAATATTTTCTTAAAAAAAATTAAATCTCCAATTAACCTGAATTTAAGTACAACTCTCCAGAACCTAACTAAATATCATTGTTAAATTACGAGAAATAATGAAAGCAGTAAAATATTTTTCCTAAAAATCTAAAGATAACAAAATTTCTTATAATTTTATGACAAAGAATAAGAGAAATATATCGCTTTAATTTGAAGGATGCGAAAATGTTATTTCAAAAAATATAATTACATTTGAAGTAATGTAACTGTTTTAATTAAATTTTTGTGCAAATACTTCACCACTTTTTTTTTAATTTTTAAATTTACTTATTTAGCTCAAATAACAATTTTTTTACCAGTATCCAGGGCTTAAAATATGGTTAAAAAATGTATTAACATCAAACACCTATTTACTTAAACAGCCTTTTAAAAAAGTAACCTAAAATAAATAGTTGTAAGTGATTGCCCTTCACAAAACCTAATATTTTCGTTAAATAAATTGTTTCTTTAGGTTATGATTTTATTAATTTATATGAAACAAATTGCCAAACAGGTTTCTTTTAGTTGTTTGTTACTTGTCTTTGTGTACATGATTAATATTGATTTTTAAACCGTTCTGTTTACGAAGTTTTATAAATTATAAATATTAAAAAACTTCAGCTAGTATACATAATGGATTTTTGAATTTTGTAAGTTAACATTAAATAAAAACTAACAAATTCTCTCAGAAAGGGTAACTATGGGTTTCTTCCATTACCACCCACCACATATATTTTGCAACGAAGACAAATTAAATTATTGTGGATATTAGTCCATATATTTGCAGCATAAAAAAAGATCAATTTTGTACTCATCCTTAGGCACAGTACAAACAACTAGCACAGGTACAGGATTTTCATTTATATTTTGACACCCACTAACAACGATACCTAAAAAGGATAGAAAAAAACTTCTTGGATAAATATCCCATAGTTTTTCATTTTTTATCTTTTGAGCATAACAAAAAAATAACATGAACAATTTCACACTTGAAACACTTTCTTTAAAAAAAAAACATTAAGTATATTTTAATTAAAAATGAAAGATTCATTTATTCTCTTTTCAAAAATATATAGTTTGCGGGCATTTAGTTTAGCCGTTTTAAGAAAATTAGAGTTTTTAATTAAAAATTCAATTTATAGTAAAAATCCGCGTGGACCACGTGGCCATCACAATCTCCGGATCTAACACCTCCAGTTTTTTTTCTTGGGGAGTGTTGAAAAATTAAATTTAAAAGAAAGTTATCTTAGCCCTACAAAAACTAGATTAAAAATTCACGAGGCCTGCAGAAATAGAACCATTAATGCCTGAAAATTTAAAAAAGATGTCAAGAGTGTATTGAAAACAAAGAGGGGCTTTCGAATATTTGCAATTAATTCCGTCGTTTTTTTTTCTTTATCTGAATCTTTTATTTCGTGTCAAAATTTCTATAGTTTTTTAATTTACTTTCTGGTGCCAACTATTTCTTTTACTACTTGTATGTTAAATTATATTGTATAATGTCTTTTCAGCTAAAAACGCTAATATAGTTTTGTTTATACAATGTTAGGTTCTGTTTCATAGCCTACTGTGGTTTAAATTAATAAAGTTTAAATAAATGCATAAAAACCAATATTATCCATGGTGTGTTATATTTTATATTAAAAAATCAGATTAGAGCTGATAACATTTTTACCTGACAAAGAAACTTTTGTATAAAACATTTTGCTGTATCTCTTTTAACTAAGAAAATATACGGACATTCTGAAATGGACAATGTTTGATTTTTCCCCGTATTTCTTAAGCGAGCAAATTTTTTTAAATTTTAATTTTACATTTTTAAGTTAGACCCAAAAAAACACATGATTAGAATCGACCGATACCGATATCGATATCGGTATATCGACCATATCAGCCGATATCGGTAACTTTTGTCACAAAAAATAAACGTTTATTAAAAGAAAAAAATATTTATTTTAGGTTATGTTTCTGCTTATTTACAAAAAGTAATAAATATTAATGATAGAAATACATTGCTTTATAAGATATAGTAGATCAACTATATTTTTTTGCAGAAATCTTTGTTTTAAATTACTAAATTTGCGTGATTACTGTATTTTAAAACTATACTCTGTACCTAAAAATACTTAAATATATTTGATTCTGGACAAAAAAAAACTTAGTAAGATTTTAGAACCATAAGAAACGTTTTATTAATCTATAATTCTAAATTAATTTTATATTCTTTTTAGTACAAAAGCATAAAACAGGATACTAGAGGTACCCTTACTTGGGTGTAGTGACCTTGTCCCTTAGTTAAGCGTAAATTGATGTGCCAGACACAGCTACTTAAAATAGCTAGCTATAGGCAATCACTTCAAGGTCTAGCGCATTCACCATGACTGAGTTAGACGTAAACACAGGATTGAAAGACTACCTAAATCCAACAGATAAACACAGGAGCCGGTGATAGGCTTTTATGACGTCGGATGATGGATCAAGGAAACCCATACCTACAGGCCTTACACAAAATACTCTAGACCACTATCAGCGTTTTCAATGTCGTAAAATATTTAATAAATTGATTTGATTTTGCTGAATATTCTGTATATTAAATAAATCATTTAGTAGAGAAAATGCGACAGTTCGCCTGCCACAGTCCATCAGTGGAGCTCATACCTCAAGATCTTAACGTCACAATCTATCGTAAGCACTAGATTAAGATCACAAACTCAACAGATATTTAGTCTGTGGCTTTAGTTTATCACCTAAAAGGCAATTTTATTATTAAATTTTACCTCTTGCTGTAACAAATCGCTTGGTAGTTAATATTCTTTTGTTTATAAAAGTTTTTATAGGTGAGTTAATAGTAACATATTTAATAATTTTAATTTTAGTAGAAGACATGTAGCAGTCAGATTTTGTACCATTTATAAAAAGGTATCTTGATAAACCTTTTTCGCAGGTTAACATTATATTTATGTAACAATGAAAGTTGTTTTCAGAAATGTCTTTTAAAATAATTTTTGTTTTAAGCTTTTTTAAATGGGATGGTTTAAATTACGTCCGAATTTGTTAAGAGTCATCTTGAAAAGATGCTTTGTACTTAAGTCTAATAGGTTTATTCAGTAATACCAGCTTACCTTAACTTTTTTTATAATACTAGAATTTAGTTTTGATGAGAGTTATTACCAACTTCCTTGCTAGCCATTAGCAATCTTAATCTCAAGCTTATTTAGAGCGGCCTAGTGGAAGACGCTGAGTGCCGCCTGTGCATGGAGGAAGACAAAACAGCAAAGCACATATAATGTTTATGTCCGGCAGCGGCACGACTCAGATTCACAATCCTCGGCAATAACAAATTGTTGTCGGGAAAGGTGAAAGACCTCTTTGCCAATATGATTATCAGATTCATTAAAAATCTGGACCTAGTGGGAAAAATATAAAAATAGGTGTGAGCCCCAATGGGCCGATCGGTCGCGGTGGAGGGTGTAAAGCCTACTCACTTTCAAACCTAACCTAACCTAACCTAAGCTCATTTAGATTACCCCAGTTAACGTAATCAATTTTGTTATTAGAAAATGACTTGAAGCTAGTAAAAGGCCTGAAAACAGACTGACCATCGATTGGTAAGCCATAACCCTGATGATCTTGTGTTCTTGTAATTCGTAATTGATTATTGCGTTCTCTCTGTTCTCTTGCATTTTCTCCTTATACATTAGAGTATTTGTTTACCTGTAAGCAAATATTTGGCACCTCTCTTTCCTGTTAGCATTCGTCAGCTGAATAATTTTTGCAAATGTTTGCTCCTCTGGTGCTGTAATTTTTATTTTTTAACGGGTAAGCCTTAAATAAAACATTATATAGACCATGAGTTCTTTTTTAATAATAATTCCTGGTCGGTTAAATTTCAACCAAGAAACACCAATGGTTAAATAAATGGTAGTTAAGTCATGTTTTAAATAGGTTCGATCGTACTGATTTCCCGTATCAGTTATAAAGGCTTTCACGTATTCTTTAGGCAACTGATTATACTGATCAAGATATTCCCTAAAGAATTCCTCCGCAATGCTAGTAATCTGAATAGGGTGTAATTGAGGGTCGATTTTAAAGTCAACGTCAAAGTAAATTTCTATAGGGTTATTTTCATATATAGTTCTGTTTAAATCAATTTCCTTTTCTTCGCCCATATTCCAAGTCATTAATAGAATTATTCCTATCTTTATATTCTTTTTCTTGTGCAGCTAATTCGTTAGAAACTTGTTTTTGAATAGGACAGGTAAAGTTAAAGAGGGTCGTGGTTTTTTTTATCACTGTTGGAAAATTTTTTACAATTTGACGTTTTTTTATGGACTTAGTTGTAAATGCTGTAAATTGTTTACCATACTAAGTTTTCTGTACTGTCTTCGATATTACTCCAAGGGTCTATACGTATTGTCCAATTCGAGCATTTTCATAACGACCAGCTTTTAAAGAACCATATATATTTTTTATATTGCGCGAATGTTCATCAAGAAGGATCTGCTTCCACACTTCGCTTCTTTTTTGGTCGTTGATTATTGGAGTTAAAGTATTCTTCAAATTGTACCTCGACTTGCTCACTTCTTTTCTTTTTTAGATCCAAGTACTTTTTTTTAAATACGTTTGGTTATCTCCGTTAGTCGACGCTAAATGTCTTTATCGATTAGGGTGGAGTAAAAAATAAAATTTTTGGAATTTGGTAACGGCAGGGGTGCTGAAAGTTGTGATACGTGATAATAAACGATCTGTAAAAAGTAGAAAATAAAATAAAACCACCCTATAAGGTGCCCCCCAATTTTTTTTATTATGGTCAGAGTTCTGATCAAGTTCTTTGTAACGTAAAACAGACATGTTTCAAATTTTATTGCTTTATAAAAAAAATTAAATACAAAATTTTTAATATCTTTTACACCAAATAATAGCGAATTTTTAAAAGTTATAAAATTTAAAACTTGCCTTTCTAACGTTACAAAAAAAATTATTAGAACCCTGCTATGATAAAAAAGTACTTTTTTTTTGGGGAGAAGGCATCTCAAAGAGTGGTTTAATTTTTTTTTCACAGATCGTTTATAATTACGCACCACAACTTTCTGCACCCCTGACGTTACCGAAATTATCTTTTTTATTTTTCACTTCACCCTATTATCGATTATCTTAAGACTCATGTTTTAAATGACCTATGTATAAGTTTTTTGTTTCGTCGACTTCGATACTAAGGCCACAATGCATAATTCCTAGAACATGTGGTTATTGACATATGACCGGTGACAGTTGACAGTTGGCAGCCGCCATTTTTTTTTCACTTATGCGCAGGAACTTAAGATAGATCTTATCCATGTAAGCTAAGTTTCTTAAGTCACTTTAACTGTTTTTAAAATATTTATATGCACATTTTACTTTGAGGATTTTCGGAATGTGTGTGATTACCTCAAAATGCAATCGGTTACCCCCGAATCGTACGAGGTCACATAAAACGTGTTGATGAGAATAACAAATAAAAATTATGTTCTTGGAGTAAGAAAATCTTTAAGAACATGTTTTATTAAAAAAATGTATAAAAATATATTTCTTTGTTTTACGAATCTGTTTAAAAAATAAAATAAATGGATAGCTAAAGAAAAACATCCCAAACATTTGGTTGGTTAACTATTTTTTTATGTTGTCTATTGAATTTGGAAATAGAGTGGACCTAAGCAATAAAATAAATTTATCTTGACACTAACTTAACTCAAAATATTAATTTATATTAGGAAATATTATTTTTAAATTATTTATTGCCTGGCCTAACAACACTATAGTCATTTGTTTGATTTATAAATTAAATATAAAAATGTGTTTATTTTAAGTATATAATGAAAGGTTTGTAAAGTAATATATAATTGATTTATTTTTAATTTATAATCAATTATACATTATTAAGATTCACGATAAGTGTTATTATTTTAGCACAAAAAATATTTTCCATGTCATAAACCTATACCATCTTAATAAGTTTTAGTAAAACTAATTTTTTACAATACTTTTAGAAACAAACTTTTTAATATATGTTGGATATACTATTTTTAATAAAAGAAAAACTTCTAAGACATGTATCAAATAAACAACTTTATATGTAAGCCATTTCTTTAAACATATAATCTTGAGTTTTCCAAACTTGAGCTGATCTTCTGTCAATAAGCTAAAGGAAACTTTGTTTTGTTAAACTTTTGGCAGAAACTTTTGACTTGTAGTCTAAATGTCTATGAATTCAGCTGTGTTACCACCAAGTTATGACATTCGTTTAAAGTAACAAGCCAGAAAAATATAAAAAATATCCTGTTTTTTTTTCGTATATGTATTAAGAATGTATATAAGTAAATGTAAATAAGATATGTTAACAATCAAATAAAATCGGCGGGAAAAACAAAAAATGTTACCAAGAGGGTAATTTAAGATAAAACTCATACAGATAGATTAAAGAATGTTTTAAAAGAATAAACATTGAAGTTCGAAAGTATGGCTGGAAAAAAGTTTCCTTAAACACAAAACTTATACTTTAATAAAACCAAAAGATTGTAAAGTAAATTTCATTAGTAACATTTTACAAATGATTTACCTAATGTCAGTTTAATTTTTCTTCAGTGCCAAATTTTTTGTTTTTTGTAGCTGTTTTTTTGATTTTTAACTGCTTTTTTGTTACCCACGTCAGTCGTTTTTTTTGAAAATAACAATAACGATTATTTATTTTGAGTATAAATTACTATTCCGGTAAAGATTTATTAAAACTAAAAATAATGAACAGTTTTACGGACGGGTACACCATCAGCGGTAAAAATTGAACCTCAGCATTATTCCTAATAAAATCCGGCCAGTGGTTTTACGTCAGTGCATGTATGTTATACTCATGGCTCAAAAAAGGACTTACATCATTTATTCCGCCGATTTTTTAATTAGTAAATATTTGTAGATAATAAAAACTAGGTCCAAGATAGATATAGAAAGTAAAAGATATTTAACGGAAAATGTAAAAAATATATATTTACCCTTAATCTTAATTTTGAAAGTTTGTTATTTTGACTTGGTATTTAAAAAAAGACTATTTATGTACGCCCAATAAATACACGATTTAATAAAATATAGGTCTGTCTTTAATTTAACACTAAAAATATTGACAAATTGCTATGATTTATATAATTTATACCAAATAGAATGTTCTAATAACCGGTACCTTACCCAAAGGGAATTGGCATATTAGGGAGGGGGGAGGGGGTAATCGGCCTTTTTACCTTTTAAAATCTCACCCAGCTAGGCTTGTTATGAATAGAAGGACGTGCTTTTTTCTGTTTTTTTATTTACGTGGGTGCTTCAGAAGGTGTTTTATTTTTTATTTTCTTTTTTTTCGAATATATCAGCTGCATTAAAATATTTTTTAGTTTTGGTTAGGCCAAATTAAAGGTCTTTGAAGCGCGAATAAAGCACATTTTTTATCAAAAAATTTTGGCAGGAAATTTATTATTTTTTTAGGCTTTAAAAAATGTTAAAATGTTTTTAACAAAACCCATTGACCCACGTCACAATGAAAAAAATATATGTGATGTGTCTTAAGTAGATCTAGCTTTATGAATTTTTTCCTGATTTTTGAAAGGGTGACACAGGGTCAAAAATTTAAAATTTATTTTCTTCGCTATTTTTTAATTTTTTTGAAAACTTTTAATTTATTTATTTTTTTTAAACAATAAAAGTATTAAATAACTTTTGAATTGAAAAGTAAACGAGAAATAAAACGATAATTTAAAAATATCTAAAAATTCCTAAAAAGTAGAGGCAAAGGCCCCCGCAATTTTCTTATGGAAAATGAGTTTCGGCTAAATATTTGTAAAATTTGCATAGTGACGGTTTTTAACACGCTAATCAAAACTTTTTACGATCACAAAACCTGAACCCCCCCCAATCTCTCCAAAATTACCCACAAAACTCCACAGGCAAAAAAAACTTGAAAACCGCCCCAACCCTCCAAAATCACCCTCAAAGGTCATTGGGGATAATTTTGACTGACAGTTTGGTCAATTACTCTGCAGAGATTTGTGTAAGTGTATAGATACAAAACTACAGACTGACATCTCCTACACCTGGATTTCTTACCGGGTATGTGACCCTTCCCCCCCAATACCTCCTCCCCCGACTGCAGACTCCAATCTCACCAACTACTAAAGTGTGCTTCCCTGTTAACGGGTGACGAAGCCATTTTATCATGAATTCCATTTTTTGGCCACATATTACCGTCCAACCCCAATAATCGGATACCCACCCACACCCAGCCCCCAAGACCTTGCCATATGTAGCTCACGGATTTTGAACTGTAACTATTTAAGTGGCTACAACTTGACAACACTATAAAAAATTCTGCAGAGCAATTGACCAAACTATCAGTCAAAATCATCCCCAGTGACCTATGAGGGCGAATTTGTGTCCGTGGAGACTTTTGATCAGCGTGTTGACAACTATCACTATGCAAAGTTTAAAAATAATTGGCCGAATTCCATTTTCCACAAGAAAATTATGGGGTCCATGAAAAAAATCGTCTTTACCAGTTCATTTTAGATCTTTTTAATCAAGACTTTTAATTAGCGTGTTGAGAAGTATCAGTATGCAAAGTTAGAAAACAATTGGCCAAAACTTCCCGTATCCCCAGTGACCTTTAATGGTGATTTTGGGAAGTTGGGGGGATTTTCGAGTTTTGTGTCCGTAAAGACTTTTGATCAGCGTGTTAAAAGCTATCAATATCCAAAGTTTGAAAACAATGGGCCAAAACCCATTTTTCATAGAAAATTGCGGGATCCATTAAAAAGAGAATCGTCTTTTCTGTACATTTTAAATATTTTCAATCAAGAAGTTATTTAAAAGCTCCATTTCTTAAAAAAAAAACAAATAATGAAAAATTGAAAGTTTTTTCTAAAAAAATATCGAAAAATGAAAATAGGTTTTGAATTTTTAAAACTTTATCACCTTTTCGAAAATTATAAAAAAAAACATGAAGCCAGATCTACTAAAGATACAACACACATTTTTCTGATCATGACGTGGGTCAATAGGTTTTGTTAAAAAAATATTAAAATTTTTAAAGATTAAAAACAAATAAATTCCAACCAATCTTATATTTGGCGCAAGCAAAACTAAAAAATCTGTTAATGCGGCAGAGATATTAGAAAAAAAAACGAATCATCTTTAAGATTCAATACAACACTTTCTAAAGCACCCACGTAAATCAAAAAACTAGAAAAAGGCACGTCTCTTTATTCTCAACAAGCCTTGCTGGTTGAGATTTTAAAAAGTGAAAAGGCCGATTACCCCCCTTATGCGCCAAGGCCCTTTGTTTTATTTTGGCTAGTATAGCTTTTTTTAATTTTTTTTTTTTAATTAGGTTTTAATAAACCAGCCCTAATTAAGGTATCTATATATTATAAATACTAAGAGTCCATTACTAATAAGATATGAAGCAGTCTATTATACTAAACACTTAAGTAGATCATTAAATCGATAAACAAAAAATCAAAAAGTTTTCTCTTTGGGAGATACATTGTGTTAAAAACTATTGTTTAATTTTGTTTATTTTTTACCTCCTAGGACATAAACAAAGCACATCGTTTTTAAATTTAATACCTAAAAGATTTTTAGATATCTTGTGCTGATTTCAAAAGTAACATTTAAAAAAGCTTATTTTTTTAAATTCTCTTAACTTTAATAAAATCATATTTTATTTACACAATTTGACACAAGTAAACTTAAGCAACTAATTTGTGCACAAAATTTAGTTTAGATCAAAATAGATTTTTGCTATAAGACACGCAATTACCAAAAACCCATATTATGTGAATTGGACTTCGGGATTACCGTCGGAAAGACCTTTTTCTGTGGTTACCCCAGCTTTAAAAGTTTTGCTTCAAAACTCACTAGATATGCAGTTTATTATTAATTTGTTTATAACTGCAAATCAGAAATCTGTAAAAAATATTTAGACGTAAAAGTTATGATATTTAGTGGGTTTTTTAATATTATTTTTACATAACTTTTTTTGGCACAAATATTTTTAATAATTTAGTACAATACACTTCACACATATTCGTTGCTTGGTTCTTCATCAAAAAGGTACTTTTTAAACTTAATGCTTTTCGAGATATTTAATTTTAATCTGCTGGGTATGAAAAAGGCAATCTTTAGAGTGAAGTGTTAATTAAAAAACATGTTAATAAGGCAAGCAATTAATAGTTTTTTGTAAAAATTACTATTGTCTTTAATTTTAAATGTTATTCTTTTCGTATCACGCAAGTTTAAAATGAAAATATTTTGAAAACCGTCAATTTTATCAAGTGTATTTAAGAGAACATTGTTTGTGTAGAGCCAAGCAGACAATAGGTTCCATGTACAAAATTATTTATAATGTTGATATTAAAAATGGTAGTACGAAAAAATGGTAAAAAAATTAATAAAATTACCCGAAGCTCCGCCACTGGTCCATATTAGTAGCAAAAGTTTTTTTATTATAACATGTATTTCGATCAATGTTCTAACTGTATCAAATTTTATTTAATCCAAAAAAATTAAATTTCAAAATGAAGGAAAACTCCCAATACCAAAAATATTTCCTTTATCTTTTGTTTGTTTTAAAAAGGGGCCGTTTTGGAGCTAAATTTATATCACATTATTATCATATTTTTGGCCAAGAAATCGTCGATTAAGCGTTTTACTATGTTTTTTGAATTACCCCGTATATGTTATATAGCTTTTGTGTTAAAATCCTGATTTACTTTTAAAATATTTAAAATTATACAATCTATAATTTAGTTTTAGACCATTCTATCTAGACTTACGACAAGAAAATTATATTTTAAATAAAATGCCTCCTAAAAATAGTTTTAGGTAATAAATTTTCATTGGCTTGTTTCCTATTTTCGATACAATCGGGGACTGGAACAGCTACCATATTTTATAGCGCTTTTCTTTTGTAAACGATAAATAATGAGAAACTGGTTTTTTAATCGTTATTTTTGTAATAGTTTGGGAATAATACAAAAAAATGTTTACAGTAAATTATGATGTTTTTATCTATGCCGTGTCTTAACGAGAGCGTTAAGTTTAAATGGTATCTGTTGATGTAGTATATTATGTATGTAATTATGTGTTTTTAATTCTATGTAACAAGAATTCCCACCTGTATTTAAATATATATATATATATATATATATATATATATATATATATATATATATATATATATATTATATATATATATATATATATATATATATATATATAATATATATATATATATATATATATATATATATATATATATATATATATATATATATATATATATATATATATATATATATATATATATATATATATATATATATATATATATATATATATATATATAATATATATATTTATAGCCTTTTTTAGTTTTGTTTTATTATTCATGTATTAAATAATATATTTATTTATTTAGCAACTGTTGCATTTTAATTATATTCTAAATATATTGGTTAGAAATCTAATATGCATAGTAAATTAAATTACTTCAGGCTTAATCCAGATCATACTCAAGCAATACTGGATTTGGTTAAACAAATCATATTATGGCTAAGAATTAACCCAATAAAATTCACCCAAGTTTATCGTCAGTGTGCCAGCTAACAAATATAATTTAAGAATTGCCCAACAGAGTCAAAACTAAAACAGCTAATGTGTTTTAAAATAACAAATGGAACCAGAACCGCGAGGCAATGAGACGCGATGCGATGAGACGCGACGCGCTGAGACGCGACGCGTCGCTACAGGGTTGTCCGCCCACTGGGTGACGCAATGCGACACGGCGCGACGCAAAATCTTTTAAAATGAGGCGGTCGATTGCGAGTTGTCATGAAGAGCTCATCGAACGAAAATATTTTTGTGTTTGGAGTAATTGCTGCCATGAAGGAGAAAGAAAGGAAAAAGAAAAGGAGAGGGGGTCCATGAAAGTAATCGAAAGAGAAATGCGTGTCGAGAATTTCATCACTTATTTCCAGATTTAATAATATCACCAAAATAACAACAAATAAACAAATGCAGTGATAACAGAATAGAGCAATATGTGAGATTCTTCACGATGATACCCGAAGGAGGCCGATGAGACTCGAATGCCACGCGAAATTTTCGCTTGCTTGCTCTCCCGACTTGTCTCGAGGTGTCACATCGCGTCGCTCCGCGTCACATCGTCTAGATGGGCAGGTTTCAGTTTGATTACGTGTAAAGTAGCCCTGATGCATTTAATCGCGTCGAGTCGCGTCGCGCTAGTGGGCGAGGACCTTATGGCTACATTAGTTAAATTAAAATTAAATTATTAATTTAATATTATTAAAACTTCCAAAACATTTTCATGATATAATAGTTAAAGGCGAAAATTTGTGCTAGATTATTATATAAATATACAAGTTTTATTATATATTTATATATTTTGTGTACATTATCAAAAAAAATAGGAATTGAAAATGCTGTTTTAAACTTGTGTCTATTTTAATAAACATTAAAGACGGGAAGCAGTCTTTAAAATAAAATTACAAAACTGGGGAGTATATTTAGAAACATTTACTTACTTCTTTAAATAAAAAATCCTGTATACTACTAAAACTTTTAAATAGTTTCCAAAAAATCCTAATATAAAGGTTTTTTTAATATTAACCAAACTAATTTTAAAAATATGACAGCCATAAAAACAAGATAGAAAATTAGAAATTGTTGTACTTATCAAAAAAACCATTGTATCCTTATACCCAGTCGTATTTTCAAAACACTTGAATTTATACATCAAAACATTTTATTAATTGTATTGTCAATGGTTATTATTATTTACTTAAAAAATTGGCTCTACTATGCGGATTTTTTTTTTATCCTTTTAATGAAAAATATAATCCAAAATGGTGTATATAATACTGGTAAAACTTAGATATGAAAAAGATTGTTTTAAAAGTTAGATAACTAAAGTTATCAAAAACAAATAAATTACATTTAGGTGCTTCAGATAATTTATCTGGGTAATAAATTTCTATTCGCCGATTTTCTATTTGCGCTGCAATGACCACATCTAACAGTGACCATAGTTTATGTCAATTTCTTCTAAGGAAACTTTATAGATTGTAAGATATTGTGTTCAAATAGCCATTGCGCTTATGGTTAATTTACTTTTTCATTTATTTTCGATTTTCTGTGGTTTATTTCTTTTTAAAAATAAATATTTTTTTATTTCTAATAAAAAAAAGTTTATGTTTGTTTATGTTTAATAAATCAATAATAAGAAGGCTAAGAAAAAGTAATAATTTTATCATTGGCTTAAATTAAGTAAAGGTAAAAATATGTTTTTAGTATTTACACAAAACAATTATTAAATAAGTAGCGAAACTAAAATTTTCGTTGATTTTAACTTAACTCTGGTTTATTTTATATTTTTTTGTATAACAAACTTCTTCGATAGTTTTTTTAGATTGGTGAACTGTAATTTACTACCAGATATTAAACAGGGGCAAATTAAAACGTGTGTTTCTTACAATTTTTTTAGGTTAAATAACCTGGCTATATTATTAAGATTTGGTACAAGTAATTTAGTAATATGGTTTGTAAGGATCATTAGGACAATAGCAAAATCTCTCTTTTTAAAGCTAATACTATTGTACAGGGTTATCTAGAACTAGACAGGCCGCTTTTTTGACTCCTGTACTATAATAAAAAAAAGTGAAAAAGCCACCATATATAATTTTTTCCTCCGAATCCGAAAATGATTAATGTAAAATAATTGAAAATCAAATAAAACTGCTAGGGGTCATTTTGATATATTTTAAATGGAATGCCATATTTTTTATGTGATTATCCGATTCCTCGTATATCTTTTGATCTAAAATGGTATTTTTTAAATTCAAAATGGTCCATTTTCTGCACGTTTAAGGGCCACTTGCACCGATTGGAATTTAAGCTCGGCTTTATTAAGCCAAATTAAAAAATTTAAGCTTGGCTATATTAAGTTTGTTGAACCGACATAATTTTTAGCGGGTTTTACTAAGCCGAGCAAATAAACTATTTTCGCAAAATAGTTCATTTTTTTACCTTCAACTAACTTGACACGGAAAAGATTTTGAAGTTTAAAGTTATGTCACGCACATCAAAGGTTACCAAAATGAGCGACAGTAGAAGACAACGCGGTACCAATTTTTTAAATGAAGAAAAGATGACACTTTTGAATATTAATAAATAATGAAAAAAACCGTGCTGGGATAAAAGTTGAGGCTGAATTTAACGCTATTTGACCAAATGGTTGTTACAAAAACTGGACAACTAAAAAAAAATTATGACAACAAAAAAAAAAGACGCAAGGAAAGCAGCGGCCGATGAAAAATTTGAAATAAAACGTACAGGAGGGGGTCTACCTCAAATAGTAAAAAAAGAACCTGCACATGAGTTAATTTTAAGCTTGATGAATATTAAAACTGTACAGGGCCTTGGTAATCCTTTCGATTCAGATTCAAATAATACAGCACCTATAGCTGAATGCCAGCCGCATAATCAAGAATTTAAATACGAATTAAATAAAGAATATTAGATTATGAAATAAATAACTAGAAATTGTTAAACTTAAATGGATGTATTTTATTGACGAAAAACTTGAAAAATACCCATTTTTTGAATTTTCAAAATAAAAATAAACACTAATTTTTTTTTTTATTTTATATACCAGCTTGTAGCTATTTTTGTTTTTTCACCTAGAAATCTATTTATTAATCCATTTAACATAATAATTTTACATTTTAGCCAACCGAAAACAGACGAAAGCGTCCAGTTAGGGTATTCAGGGCACTAACATCCTCAAATATTGCTCAAAAAATTGATTAGTTGGTCGAAAAAAGATTACAAATTGCAAATATAATGACAGCCGAATTCCATCAAAAAACCAAAAAACATATAAAAATACTTGAGTTATTAGATTTAGTAATAGAACTAAAAAACGTCAACTGCAATAAAATTATTCTTGATAACTATTTAAAGCAAGTATCTGTTTATTACCTTTTCCAGTATTATTTTGGAAGAATGTTGTATTATTTTTAATGTTAAAAGCAAAGTTATTTTAGTATTTTTTGATTGTTTTCAAACAAAGAGTTTTGTTTTAAATCTTAGATAATAAAATTTATTGACTTAAAAATGTAGAATAAATACTTTCCCTATTTTTGTTTATTAGAGTTTCCAAATATTTGAAAAAAACCCTAGAAAGAAGAAAATTTAAACAATAAAATAGGTAAATAATTTTATTTCGAATATTATAAATTTGAAAAATGTTTTATTATAGTTTGTTGGGTGTGCTGTGGGATTTGATTTTTCCTTATTTCCAATATTTTCAAAATGTCCATATCATCTTTAAATTTTTCATTCCATTTTATGTTTGACATTGATACAAAAATCCGAATAGCAAATTTTAAATAACATTTAAGGTTAGGAAACCGGGCTTTTCCACTTTAAGCCTATAATTTTGGAGGCTTTTAATAAGCCTCGCTTAGACTTCTTTAAGATAGTTTAGAAGGCGGTGCAAGTTGATGTTTTAAAAAGCCCAGTTTAATTCAAAGCTAAGCTTAAATTACGATTGGTGCAAGCGGCCCTAAATCGAGAAAATTTTCGTCTACCGTGTCATTAACACCTGAAATATTGAAACGGATACCTGTTCACTCTTTAATGGTAGTGTCATTCAGACAACTAAAAAAATAAAATTTAAATGTTGTTTATATTTTTCATGAATTAGGAACAAATTACGTTAAAAATTAAAATATTCATTATAAGACCGTCTACATATTGTAATACAATAGATACAATTCTAAGAATTAAGACTCTATTTGTAGAGTAGATACAAAACAAATATAAAAACAATAAAACATATAAAACAAATACCCCATAAGAAAAAACAATAAATTAAACTTAAGAACACCAGACATCTTAATAATATAAATGTTCGATATGTCCTCCGTTTTTTTCGAAATAGGACCGTAGTCCCCTTTTTAGTCTTTCCAGATAGTCCCTTATAATATTGTAATCCTGGTTAAGTCTGTCAATTTCATTTACAATTTTTTGCTTTAGCTCATCGATATTTCTATTGGGCCGTTGATAAACTACGTTTTTTAAATGGCCCTGTAAAAATGTATCCATCCATCTGGGCTATTGGGTGGCCAATGAAGTTACAATCCACTCGTTGTAACGCCCATTCAAATAAACTACCACTTCTCGAACGGCATGAGGTGGAGCGCCATCCTGCTGCCAAATAATATTATTGTAGATTTGCAATGGCAATCTTTCCAAGAGGTCCTCGATATCGTTTCAAAGAAACTGAATGTATCTTTGGCCTGTTAAAGAGCCACGATAAAATAGCGGTCCAATAATTTGATTTTCTAACATCCCACACCAAGCAATAAGCGAGCTTCTACCTTGAAACTTTATCATTTCATATTTATGAGGGTTAGCTGCTTCCCAGTAATTTGTATTTCTCTGGTTGTATATTCCTGATGTTGTGAATGACGCTTCATCAGTCCATAATATTTTATTGTATAAGTTGTTGTCCTCATCTTGCTCTCTAATCAACATCGAAGCAACAAATCGAAAACGAAGTTCTTTTTGTTCCTGAGTTAGATACTAAACAGAAAGGATACAATATGGTTTGATACCAAATTTTTTCAGATTTCTTTGAACTGTTCCATAACTGACCCTTCGGAGCTCTAGGCCATATCTTACTTCTCGTACTGCTTGCGGAATAGAACTCATCGGATTTACCCTAAAATATTGAACAATTGCTCAATTTCTTATGTTTTGTCTTCTTATATTTCTTCGCATATCTTTCTATGTTTTTGTTTCTTTAAATAAAGTCTTAATTCTTAGAATTGTATCCACTGAAATGCGTCTCTGAAAACTCTCAAAAAATCTTCTTTGCGTTTCTCGAGCGTTTTTCTCCGCTTTTGTAACATAATTTTACAATGTGTAGACGGTCTTTTAAAAAATATTTCATTTTTTAACGTGATTTGTTCTTAATTCATGAAAAATAAAAACAACTTTTAAACTTTATTTTTTTAGTTGTTAATGACAAAATTTTTTTTATTTAAACGTGCAGAAAATGGACCATTTTAAATTAAAAAAATATCATTTTAGATCAAAAGATATACGAGGTATCGGAAAATCACATAAAATACATATCATTCCATTTAAAAAAATATCTAAATGAACCCTAGCAGTGTTATTTGATGTTCAATTATTTTACATTAATTATTTTCGGATTTGGAGGCAAAAATTATATATGATGGCTATTTCACTTTTTTTTTCATAAAAGTACAGGTAGAGTCAAAAAAGCGGCCTGTCTAGTCCTCATTGGCTAACCCTGTACAAAATAAAGTAATATTTTTACACAAGTCAACTCGCATGACCTAGTAGCCAGAAAACTGATATTCTGACTTTCTTGTTAAAGAGTAAGGTGTATTTATTATACGAAAGTAGATCCAAACTTTACACGATCAAAGAAAACCTGTATAATAATTTAGATAATCTGGATAGCAAATTTGGTTTCATTTAGTTATGCTATCACAACATAAAGGTGACCATAAACAGACAGACAAAAGTAAACTTCCTTTTAAATATATTTTTAATAAACTTCATAAAAATCCAAATAAAATATGTCTTTTTATATAACTAAATATGCGTATGTCCTAACATTATAAAAAAAAATAAAATTCAGTGGCTTAAGTGGCCATTTGTAAATAAAGGTTTCATAGCCGGGGCTTAGAGCAAGTTCGGACCAATCTTAAAAATTCTTAATCATCTCTTGCTTTTAACCTGAAGAGCAAAACTGATTTAATATTTTAACTGAATTTTGCTGTAATAATGGGACAGAAGAAGTCGAAGCTTGATCATGACTAGTGACGGACATTTTTATTACCTATTTTAGTTTTAACAGTATAATAATTAATGATTATTAAGGTTATTTCAATTTACCAATTCTACTTAAAACAATTTATGTGTACATTTTATAATAAATTTATTTTACATACAAAAAAAAATGTTTTTTTCTCGTTAACTAAGATGCAACTATTAAATTACTAGGGGACATTTTATACCAGGCATTAAATAAAGATTACAACAGAGACATACAAAATTAAAAATGTCAGTGGCGTGCTTTTTTAAATAATGTTGGACTAGTCTCTACACGCTTGCCCATGGAAAAGCAATTAAATATTTATTTGAACTAAAATGCTTTAAATAACAAACTTTTTTTTTGGTTCCGATGATTATTATCATTAGATCAAAAAAATTATATTTATTTCCTTGTATTTTGGAAATGAGACTTTTTCGATAAATGTTAATATAAACTTTTTTTATAAAAACACTAGAGGAATTACTCCCTTAAATATTTTAGATTATTTAAAAAATTTCCTGTATAAACTTTTATTTACGAATATTCGCTGTAATGTGACAACAAAAAAATATATATAAGGGTTTTTTTTAAATTGCAGTTAATATCAAAAACAATTTGGTATTCGAATAATATAGTTTTTCTTTCTTTAAATAATTTTAATATAAAAAAATTGCAATAATTTTGCTTCGTACCCCCGGAACAAAATATTTCTGAAAAGAGTCTTTTAATAATTTTACCTAAATGTGTTTTATTCTTAAGCATTTCATTACCGAAGCACTAACCTCATCTTTTTTGTTTCAGGAACTAAGGACCCTGGAATGTCGGCACTGTGGACTAAAACGAATAAATACGCAAATATACCACCTGTTGCCTTACCTGACACACTTAGATTTAGGATATAATGAGATGCAGTTTTTGGACAACGACGAGTTTCAAGATCTTCATAAGCTACATAGTCTAAAACTCGATGGCAATATGTTTCCAGTTATTCTGGAAAACACATTCGTAAAGCAGCAGCAACTTAAGTATTTAAATTTGGCTAAAAATAGGATCGCAAAGATACCTGACACTGCCTTAAAAAATCTTACTAGCTTGGTGGAGTTAGACCTTGGCTACAATAAACTGCCTAAAGTGGAAGGAGTGGCATTTTCGCATGTTACAAAAACATTACAAAAACTTGTAATAAGTGGTAATAATTTAAACATTGATGTTATTAAAACGATTGTGGATACTGTGTCAAATGTGTGGGATTTAAGTGTGGCTCATATGAAAATTTCACAACTTCCTTATTATGTTTTTTCAGACCGAATAAAAAGTTTAAATTTATCGGGCAATAATATTAGTTACATACATCCGGATATGTTTCCAAGGAACGTTGTTAATTTAGACCTGAGCAATAATAATATAAAAGGCCTAAATCAAACTGCATTAGTATTCCTTGAAAAACTTAAAAAAGTAAATGTGAGTAAAAATCCTTGGATGTGTTACTTATGTCAAATAACAGAAATATTTTTTCGAGTAAATAAATCTAACTTATTTAAAAACGAAACTTGTGCCTTTCCTAGTGTTCTAAAAGGTAAAAAATTAGTTAAGTTAAATTTAGAAGAAATTCCTGCATGCAGCAGTTTGGAATTTAATGAAGACGACCTAGTAAGATCAAACAAAAAGGGACTTTTAATCGGGGTTATTTGTATAGTGACATTTGCTATATCATCAATAGTGTTTGTGGTAGGCTCATGTGTAAGAAGGCACCATCAAAATGCAACCCAACGCGAAAAGCGAAGGGCCGATTGCCTAGAAAACAATATTAATCACACAACGGATATTTTTAGTAAAAACGAATTGAATTTTAGGTTTCCTTTAGACCTAACTGAAAGAAAACTTTCTGTATCAACGATAGATGAGATTAAAAAGGATGAACGACAGGGCATGTCTAATGGTACGATAACTACAGGTCTTTGAAACATTGTTTTAAAATCATTTTTGTAACAATCTTGTGATGTTAAATATGTTTTTTGCTTTAAACTTTGACTAATTTAAAACATATCCTATTAATAAGGCATTTTGTTATTTAAGCTAACCCATTTAAAATTTTACGATTGATAGTTTTTTGTGTCACAAAATTTAATATGTCAATAAAATTGTCTAATTTTTTACTAGATTGTTTTAATTCAGACGAAGTATATACAAATTTAAATAAAAACCTTAGATTTTTTATTAATGTTATCGGGGAATAAATAAAAATTTTGCCAATATATAACCACCTGTTGCCTTACCTGACACACTTGATTTAGGATATAATGAGATGCAGTTTTTAGACAACGACCAGCTTCAAGATCTCCTAAGCTACATAGTCTAAAACTCGATGGCAATATGTTTCAGTTATTCTGGAAAATACATTCGTAAACCAGCAGCAACTTAAGTATTTAAATTTGGCTAAAAATAAGATCGCTAAGATATCTGACACTGCCTTAAAAAATCTTAGTAGCTTGGTGGAGTTAGACCTGGGCTACAATAAACTGCCTAAAGTGGAAGGAGTGGCATTTTCGCATGTTACAAAAACATTACAAAAACTTGTAATAAGTGGTAATAATTTAATGTGTGGGATTTAAGTGTGGCTCATATGAAAATTTCACAACTTCCTTATTATGTTTTTTCAGACCGAATAAAAAGTTTAAATTTATCGGTGCAATAATATTAGTTACATACATCCGGATATGTTTCCAAGAACGTTGTTAATTTAGACCTGAGCAATAATAATATGAAAGGCCTAAATCAAACTGCATTAGTATTCCTTGAAAAACTTAAAAAAGTAAATGTGAGTAAAAATCCTTGGATGTGTTACTTATGTCAAATAACAGAAATATTTTTTCGAGTAAATAAATCTAACTTATTTAAAAACGAAACTTGTGCCTTTCCTAGTGTTCTAAAAGGTAAAAAATTAGTTAAGTTAAATTTAGAAGAAATTCCTGCATGCAGCAGTTTGGAATTTAATGAAGACGACCTAGTAAGATCAAACAAAAAGGGACTTTTAATCGAGGTTATTTGTATAGTGACATTTGCTATATCATCAATAGTGTTTGTGGTAGGCTCGTGTGTAAGAAGACACCATCAAAATGCAACCCAACGCGAAAAGCGAAGGGCCGATTGCCTAGAAAACAATATTAATCACACAACGGATATTTTTAGTAAAAACGAATTGAATTTTAGGTTTCCTTTAGACTTAACTGAAAGAAAACTTTCTGTATCAACGATAGATGAGATTAAAAAGGATGAACGACAGGGCATGTCTAATGGTACGATAACTACAGGTCTTTGAAACATTGTTTTAAAATCATTTTTGTAACAATCTTGTAATGTTAAATACTGTTTTTTTGCTTTAAACTTTGACTAATTTAAAACATATCCTATTAATAAGGCATTTTGTTATTTAAGCTAACCCATTGTAAAATTTTTACGATTGATAGTTTTTTGTGTCACAAAATTTAATATGTCAATAAAATTGTCTAATTTTTTACTAGATTGTTTTAATTCAGACGAAGTATATACCAAATTTGACTAAAAACCTTAGATTTTTTATTTATGTTATCGGGGAATAAATAAAAATTTTGCCAATATAGTAACCACCTGTTGCCTTACCTGACACACTTAGATTTAGGATATAATGAGATGCAGTTTTTAGACAACGACCAGTTTCAAGATCTCCATAAGCTACATAGTCTAAAACTCGATGGCAATATGTTTCCAGTTATTCTGGAAAATACATTCGTAAACCAGCAGCAACTTAAGTATTTAAATTTGGCTAAAAATAAGATCGCTAATATACCTGACACTGCCTTAAAAAATCTTAGTAGCTTGGTGGAGTTAGACCTGGGCTACAATAAACTGCCTAAAGTGGAAGGAGTGGCATGTTCGCATGTTACAAAAACTTGTAATTAGTGGTAATAATTTAAACATCGAAGTTATTAAAACGATTGTGGATACTGTGTATCATGTGTGGGATTTAAGTGTAGCTCATATGAAAATTTTACAACTCCCTTATTATGTTTTTTCCAGACCGAATAAGTTTAAATTTATCGGGAAATAATATTAGTTACATACACCCGGATATGTTTCAAAGGAACGTTGTTAAGTTAGACCTAAGCAATAATAATATAAAAGGCCTAAATCAAACTGCATTAGTATTCCTTGAAAAACTTAAAAAAGTTAATGTAAGTAAAAATCCTTGGATGTGTTACTTATGACAAATAACAGAAATTTTTTTTCGAGTAAATAAATCTAACTTATTTAAAAACGAAACTTGTGCCTTTCCTAGTGTTCTAAAGGGTAAAAAACTAGTTAAATTAAATTTAGAAGAAATTCCTGCATGCAGCAGTTTGGAATTTAATGAAGACGACCTAGTAAGATCAAACAAAAGGACTTTTAATCGGGTTATTTGTATAGTGACATTTGCTTATCATCAATAGTTTTGTGGTAGGCTCGTGTGTAAGAAGACACCATCAAAATGCAACCAACGCGAAAAGCGAAGGGCCGATTGCCTAGAAAACAATATTAATCACACAACGGATATTTTAGTAAAAACGAATTAATTTTGGTTTCCTTTTGACTTAACTGAAAGAAAACTTTCTGTATCAAAAGATAGATGAGATTAAAAGGACGAACGACAGGGCATGTCTAATGGTACGATAACTACAGGTCTTTGAAACATTGTTTTAAAATCATTTTTGTAACAATCTTGTAATGTTAAATACTGTTTTTTGTTTAAACTTTGACTAATTTAAAACATATCCTATTAATAAGGCATTTTTATTTAAGCTAACCCATTGTAAAATTTTTACGATTGATAGTTTTTGTGTCACAAAATTTAATAGTCAATAAAATTGTCTAATTTTTACTAGATTGTTTTAATTCAGACGAAGTATATACCAAATTTGACTAAAAACCTTAGATTTTTTATTTATGTTATCGGGAATAAATAAAAAATTTTTCCAATATAGTAACCACCTGTTGCCTTACCTGACACACTTAGTTTAGGATATAATGAGATGCAGTTTTTAGACAACGACCAGCTTCAAGATCTCCATAAGCTACATAGTCTAAACTCGATGGCAATATGTTTCCAGTTATTCTGGAAAATACATTCGTAAACCAGCAGCAACTTAAGTATTTAAATTTGGCTAAAAATAAGATCGCAAGATACCTGACACTGCCTTAAAAAATCTTAGTAGCTTGGTGGAGTTAGACCTGGCTACAATAAACTGCCTAAAGTGGAAGGAGTGGCATGTAAATCTAACTTATTTAAAAACGAAACTTGTGCCTTTCCTAGTGTTCTAAAAGGTAAAAAATTAGTTAAAATTAAATTTAGAAGAAATTCCTGCATGCAGCAGTTTGGAATTTAATGAAGACGACCTAGTAAGATCAAACAAAAAGGGACTTTTAATCGGGGTTATTTGTATAGTGACATTTGCTATATCATCAATAGTGTTTGTGGTAGGCTCGTGTGTAAGAAGACACCATCAAAATGCAACCAACGCGAAAAGCGAAGGGCCGATTGCCTAGAAAACAATATTAATCACACAACGGATATTGTAGTAAAAACGAATTAAATTTTCGGTTTCCTTTAGACTTAACTGAAAAAACTTTCTGTATCAAAGATAGATGAGATTAAAAGGATGAACGACAGGGCATGTCTAATGGTACGATAACTACCGGTCTTTGAAACATTGTTTTAAAATCATTTTTTAACAATCTTGTAATGTTAAAATACTGTTTTTTGTTTTGAAATTTGACTAATTTAAACATATCCTATTAATAAGGCATTTATTATTTAAGCTGACCCACTGTAATTTTTTACGATTGATAGTTCTTGTGTCACAAAATTTAATAGTCAATAAAATTGTCTAATTTTTATTAGATTGTTTTAATTCAGACGAAGTATATACCAAATTTGACAAAAAACCTTAGTTTTTTTATTTATGTTATCGGGGAATAAATAAAAATTTTGCAAATATAGTAACCACCTGTTGCCTTACCTGACACACTTAGCTTTAGGATATAATGAGATGCAGTTTTTAGACAACGACCAGCTTCAAGATCTCCATAAGCTACATAGTCTAAAACTCGATGGCAATATGTTTCCAGTTATTCTGGAAAATACATTCGTAAACCAGCAGCAACTTAAGTATTTAAATTTGGCTAAAAATAAGATCGCTAAGATACCTGACACTGCCTTAAAAAATCTTAGTAGCTTGGTGGAGTTAGACCTGGGCTACAATAAACTGCCTAAAGTGGAAGGAGTGGCATGTTCGCATGTTACAAAAACTTGTAATTAGTGGTAATAATTTAAACATCGAAGTTATTAAAACGATTGTGTATACTGTGTATCATGTGTGGGATTTAAGTGTAGCTCATATGAAAATTTTACAACTCCCTTATTATGTTTTTCCAGATCGAATAAAAAGTTTAAATTTATTGGGAAATAATATTAGTTACATACACCCGGATATGTTTCCAAGGAACGTTGTTAAGTTAGACCTAAGCAATAATAATATAAAAGGCCTAAATCAAACTGCATTAGTATTCCTTGAAAAACTTAAAAAAGTTAATGTAAGTAAAAATCCTTGGATGTGTTACTTATGACAAATAACAGAAAATTTTTTTCGAGTAAATAAACCTAACTTATTTAAAAACGAAACTTGTGCCTTTCCTAGTGTTCCAAAGGGTAAAAAACTAGTTAAGTTAAATTTAGAAGAAATTCCTGCATGCAGCAGTTTGGAATTTAATGAAGACGACCTAGTAAGATCAAACAAAAAGGGACTTTTAATCGGGGTTATTTGTATAGTGACATTTGCTGTATCATCAATAGTTTTTGTAGTGGGTTCGTGTGTAAGAAGACACCATCAAAATGCAACCCAACGCGAAAAGCGAAGGGCCGATTGCCTAGAAAACAATATTAATCACACAACGGATATTTGTAGTAAAAACGAATTAAATTTTCGGTTTCCTTTAGACTTAACTGAAAGAAAACTTTCTGTATCAAAGATAGATGAGATTAAAAAGGATGAACGACAGGGCATGTCTAATGGTACGATAACTACCGGTCTTTGAAACATTGTTTTAAAATCATTTTTTTAACAATCTTGTAATGTTAAAATACTGTTTTTTGTTTTGAAATTTGACTAATTTTAAACATATCCTATTAATAAGGCATTTATTATTTAAGCTGACCCACTGTAATTTTTTTACGATTGATAGTTCTTTGTGTCACAAAATTTAATATGTCAATAAAATTGTCTAATTTTTTATTAGATTGTTTTAATTCAGACAATGTAAATACTAAATTTGTCTTAAAACAGTAGATTTTGTATTTATGTTATTTTTAAGGAATAAATAAGAATTTGGCAAAGGTAGTAATTTATAATAGATCCCTAATATCTTTACATGCACATGTATATCAGATTATTGGTAGGGCTCTTATACAATGGGACCGCTTCGGACCTGGTCCCGAAGTATAAAGACTGATTGTGCTTAGTCCTATTCACACCTCTTAACTTGCGGATTGCCTGAAACAAAAAAAAAATGAAAAAGTTTAACACTTATTTTACGTCTCGGTGGCAAGTCAATTACAATTTACAGGATAAGAATAAGGTGAAATTTTAGTTATCGAATTATCTTATAACACTGATATTGATGATCAGTTTTGTTTCGCAACCTCTAGTTTTTGAGTTAGGAGGCCTCTCAGTGGACAAACCTTAAAATTATTTCTTCTTGAAACTGACTACCATCAAATGGGAACATACACTGATTGGACATTTGCATATTAAACAAAGGCACTTTTTGACATCTCACTCAGCTAGGCTTGTTAATAAAAAAAAATCTTGATTTTTCGTTTTATTTTAATATTTTAGACTCATTAAAATATTTTTTAGTTTTGCTTGCGCCAAATTAAAGTTCTTAGAAGCGCGGATAAAGCACAATTTTTTTCAAAAATTTTTGGCGGTAATGTAATTTTTTTAGTCTTATTGTTTTTATTTTTTTTTAACAAAGCTTATTGGCCCAAAATATAATTGACGTGTCTTTAATCGATGAATGTTTTCTTAATTTTTGAAAGGGTGCTAGGGGGTCAAAAAATTTAAAATCAATTTTTTATCGCTACTTTTTGATATTTTTCAGGATAAAATCTTAATTTTATTATATGTTTAATTTTTCTTTGAAATAGAACTTTTAAATTACTTTTGAATTAAAAAGATTTAGGATAAACTTAAAAAAAAATAATTAAAATATTACTTAAAAGTAGGGGTACATTAAAAAAAAACGTCTTTTACAGTATATCTTAAATCATTTTAATTCAAAAGTTATTTAAATCTTCTGTTTTTTAAAAAATAAAAAAATAATAATAAAATTAAAAGTTTTTTCTAAAAAAAATAATTTTAAATTCTTTGACCCCCTATCTCTCTTTCAAAATCCATAAAAAATTTACGAAGCTAGATGTACTTAAGGCACATCACATATATTTTTTTTATTATAAGGTGGATCAATAGGCTTTATTAAAAACATATTAAAAATTTTTAAAGCCCAAAAAAAACTGCATTTTTACCAAATTTTGTTTAAAGACCTTTAAGTTGGCACAAGCAAAACTAAAAAATCTTTTAATGCGGCAAAGGAATAGGAAAAAAAACGAAAAATTTTTACGATTCAATAAAAGAGCTTTTAAGGCACCTACGTAAATCAAAAGAAAAGAAAAAAGCACGTTTTTCTATTTTCAACAAACCCAGCTGGGTGAGATTTGAAAAAGTGAAGAGGCCGATTACCCCCACCCCTATGCACCAAAGCCCTTTACAATATTTTATTGCCTATTTTTAGCAAAAACCACCTTAAATAAATCCAGATTTCTTTATGTTGTAAGTATGTATGTTGTATAACGGGTTGCTCAATGCATATTACAGTTATATTAAAAATAAAAACTGGACTCATTTAGGATGTTTTTTACTTAAAATAAGCAATCAAATATTAGTTTTTTTGTTTAAAATGTAAGTGCTTAATTAGTGTATGTTCCTATTTGATGGCGTCATATCTAATAAGTAAATTTTTACCAAACAATAATAATACTAAATTAATACTAAAAATTAAATATAAATTAAAATTGAAATTGGTAAAACTTTGATATAAAAAATATAGAGGTCTCCATTCGCGTAATGTCATAAAAAATATAAAAATGTATTGTGTCTGGTATAGTTACATTTTTTAAAACAAAAATGCTTTAATTAATTTTTTTTCCTAAATTACTCTAGCATCACGCAAAGGTAACCATCTTTTATTAGGAAAAACTCATATTGATTAATAAATATTTTATTTTTCTGAAAAAATTATTTTAGTAAAAAGTATATTTGGCTTTTCTCCAGAACATCGGAATAAGTGACTAAATACCATTTTTTTTATTCTTGCGTCCATCGCAGCCATAATTATTAAACCACTAGGTGGCAATAGCACCAGTTGTAAGAAAACGATCACTTAAGGCCAAAAGTCTAAGTCAATTATCTTGGCGTTCTTTAGCACTTTAGCTCTTTGTGTACTTTGTTTTTAAGTCCTTGCACATCAACAATTTGTAGGCTACCAATAGCCCTTACAACAGTTTTCTAAATGACATGTCACCTTTTAAAAGCTCAACAATGTGACCCTTTATAAATTCAGTTAGCTGATGAAAGTTGCTTTGTCTTTAAATTGTAGACTTTATAACCAATAAGGTACACTTCAAATAAACGAGCTTAAATAAAGTACTCAACCGAAATAATTAAAAATATCAAATATCTGCAACAAATAATACATGAACCCAAACTTCCAATTGTGGCAGAAGGTCAGATGAGCCATAAACAAATAGGCAAACAATTATCAAAATAATATTACTTCCAAGGTGTATTCACAAGTTAGAACAATATATGTTTCTTTGTTAATATATTTTACATTAAAGTTTTTATTTTAAGAGTTTACCTAAATTTTAAATAACAATGCAATTTATTTGATACAATTATAAATCGATTTAAGGTTTGTAAGAAGGCTGATATATTCCCATTGTAGGAAAAATTACATTTTCTGTATAGCCTATTGAAATATCAATTAAATTATGTTTTAGGCAGGTATATTTAAAAACAATTAAAATTAAATATTAAGGACCTTTTACTAAAATAATTCAGACTTTTATACAGAATGGAAATTAATAATATAAGCAATGGTTTTAATAAAGGGACAAACCAAACTACCACGTTATTAATAAGAAAAATAGGAATATGTTACATATTTATTTGACGTTTTATAAATTTTTATTTATCCATTACATTTGTGCAAACTTAAGTTTATTTACTACTACTTATATTCTTTATGTCAAAGAAATGCATTTTTAAGCATTTTTTTATGAAATCTGACCTAAAACCTAAACGGAGCGGGTTATGAAAATTCTTTATCATATTAAAACCACAAAAACAATATTAAAAACAAATAAAGTACAAATAATAAAAAATAGTTAACCAGTATCAAATACTAATATATTTATCCTAAAATTGTGGGCTAAAACACTAGATATACCCAAATCATAATCTAAGGATATTCTAATAAAGTCTTCTCACTTTTTTAATGTCGCAAAAATACCGCCGTTGACCTTGAACACACATCCGGGCACGCGTGTCCACGGTGCAGCAAACAAATAAGTGCTCCTCCCACGTACGTTCAATGTGAATAGTCAAACTCCCGGTTGATTATATTTTTATACGGGGGCGGGGTTATTAAGAATATATAATAATGTAAGTGAGACTATTAATGTTTGTATAATGTATTTATTTTTCGTTAATCATTATTGACAAATAGATTACTTTGGTAACAAAGAAAATGAAAGACCGCAGGTTAAATTAAAAAAAACAAGTATTACAACTTTTACAGATATTTTAATATTTTAAGCTTTTGGCACTCTTTAATTCCAGACTGGCTTTTGATTTTTCTGTTTGCAAATTTAATGTATAATAAATACGAACTCTCGTGCACAATAATAAAAAATATAATTGTGGAAAACTTGGGTATGGGTAAATAAACTTTGTTTGAGAAAATAATTAATTCAATTTATATCCCACATTGATTTGAAAACAGTAATTATTAAAGTTTGTGACAAACATTTTTTCTAACGATGGCAAATAATTTTAAAATATTTTGGGGGGTACTTTTACGCCTCCAAAAAGGGTTTGTTTACCTTCATAGGCATTTAGTTCGCATAACAATGTAGATCACTTTCAGAAGAACTACAATAATTTGCACAAATGACACAAGTGTGTTTTGAAAGACATTTCATTAAAAAGTATTGACCAACATAACCCAGAGCATTGCCCTCTTTAGTTTCTAAATTTCAATAAACGGTATTTTAAAGTTTTAATATGGGGTGCAATTTTTTTCTTGTTTTTCTGTTAAAAATAATCTTTCCTTTAAAAGGTCAGGGGTAATCGTAAATAAAATATCGCAAGCTTCTTCTAATGTGTTTTCACCTTCTCTAGGGTCAAAGGATTTTAACGAGAACATTTTTTAAAAACTCTACAAAATGGAATGGCTGTTGGATTTCTTGCATTTCCATAAGCATTTCTGATTTGACTGATTGTGAAATAATTTTCGAGACAGTCTTGATTTAAATAACTAGCTAGTAAAAATCGGTGGTTTTTTTGTTGTACTTGTTTTTTTAACTGTAAAACTAATGAAGTAGTAAGTCTTTATCCATATATAAGCTCAGGGATATTAGTAACATTTTTGTTATTTTTGCCCAAAACTTTTAAATTTGAAAAAAAAAGTGTCCATTATATTTAAAAATTTAATCTACTTCAGAGTACCCATAAAATACTGACAAAGTTTTAGGTTAGTAGAATTTATCAAGTCAAATAATTTATTAATTTCTTCAATAAAGTTAGCAGTTATCTTGGCCTCTTGTGATAGCTTTTCAAAATCTATATAGGTGTGCAAAGCAACTGCAACCGAATGGCTAAATATTTAATCTGATAGTTTGACTTTCATTTTCTTAAAATTTTTAGGTGTTAGGTGTAAGTGTTCATCCGTAAGTTTTGGTGCTAACCTATGTTGTTTCAGATTGTCAAGATTATACAGGGTTTCTAAGAAGCGTTTATTTATTGTCCCGTTTTCTATTACGGATCTATATTTAAAAAAGTTATTTCTTTATGATTTTAGTAAATGCGGCACATCAAATAAATAAAAAAAGGGGAATCCATCAACATAAAAATATGGTTTTTCGCACACAGTTTAAAAAGACTGTACCAATTTATAAAAGTTTAGCCCCTGGTCGGACGTTACTGCTAATACGTTAAGTTTAGTTAAAGAATCGACTTAAATATTATTTATTTCAAATCATTAATATTTGTGGAGTTTTTGGAAAAAAAAGGAATAGGCATTTTCCATTTGTGCGAATTACCCTCGTCATTACACTAAAGCACTTTTGGCAATGTGAGTGGATCTTTTATTGGGCAGTTCTTCAAATCCAAATATATTATCTGTGGTAAGATTACAAAATTAATTTAATTTAATTGTCATTTTGTCAATACAAAAAAACAATGTTTAGCTATCTTCAACATTACTGACACTTTTAGCTTAATAACTTTATAATAAACTGTTTTTCAATGCTGTAAAACAGATATCGTCGAAATAACGACTGCATACCGTGATACGAGTATTACATTCATCTTGAGTTAATTTTCGTATACTTATGCTCCCCAATAAAACCTAAGCTTTCTTTCCATTTCTGGCAGCTAAAAAGTAATAATAGATAAACTCTACTGCTTACTATGTTTTTTTAAAATAACATAAAATTTGAGTTAAAATATATGCATGCATACATTTCTCTTTATATCCTCGGGACATCGAAAAAATGAAACATAACTACGTGTAGTAACGCAACAATCATCAGCAGTATAATAAGAAAAACTACGCTTAGTCATCTCAACCAAATAGATTTTTTAAATAGAGTATAACGTAAAACGTGCAAAAATAATTTCGCTTATATACATTCACTCCATCTAGCACCGCATAAACTAAGTCACGGCTAAGCCGTGAAGTCACTGGGTAGCCGATAGACGAGGGATCGGTACAAGCAGACTAGGCCCAAGTAGAAAATTTCCAACTACAACCACATTCTGTACAAAATTAACATTGGACTACCTAAAGAAATTATTTATTTTAGAAAATACGTCCTCTTAACCACCAAACAACGTATTAAACCCTACAATAACTTGTATTAAAGTACAATCAAAAAGGATAAAACACTAAAAACTGTCTGCCCAAATGACTGGGTTTACGAACGGTAAAATGGCCATTCATTATTTTGAGTGGTAATGTTAGGTACCGCGTTACGAAAATATTTCTACTATATTGAACTGACTGCTCTTAATCTCTTGAGCAGAGAACGGAATATTGTCAGATTTATTTTTAAAATATCTAGCTCTCCCCTGAATTCAAATCGTATATTTCAGTTTACAAACCAATGGACCCGTAGGGTTTTAATTTGTACGAAGCATATTTGTTATATTATATTTATCTAGCCTAGAATATATTTTTATTTTTCTTACTGTAAGACAAATATTGTAATCACATTGTATCTCGAAGTTGGGCTTTAGGGTTTGTAAAAGACTGATTGTTTTTATAGGATTTTGCTTTTAGGGGCTGGGAGTAAGAGGGAGAAGGTTAATATTTTATGTGATATTTTAATTTCATTTACATAAGAAATAAGTTAACTTTTTAACATTTAATGTTGGAAAAAACTTGGATATAGTAGGTTTTATGTTATTTGTAGGATTTTAAAATTAGGAAATTTTAAATTGTTTTGTTTAAAATGAGGAGATTTACTTTCCCCGTTATGAGGTTATTTGGAGCAACTTATTATTTTTAAGTGGCAAGAGAGGGAAGGTTGTTGTGATATTTTATAATAATTATGCTTTCTTTACTATCAAAATGGGCTAGCTTTTATAAATCATTTGGTGTTTGGACGTATAGGGATTTTAAAATTTGGCTAATAGTTTTTAATTTCCTCACTTTCAGAAAAGTGTCGTTATCGCGAAAAAAACGCACCATAAAGTTTTTGTGGATCTTTATGTTTTGGGGTTCCTAGATTACAAAAAACATGATCTCCTATTTTCGTTTGTCTCTCTGTTGATCTGTCTGTCTATCGGTTGGTCTGTCTGTCTGTAAGGAGAGTAAATGACCCATTGTTATTTGGTAATACCGCTTTAAGGAAAGTGGGTAAACAGGTAAGAGTTGGTATTTTTTGTGAACTTTTATTAGTTTTCCTTTTTTTTCCAATCAATATAAGGTGTTTTTAGGAATAGGTCGATATGCGTGGGGCAGTAAAATGAGACCTTAAGAAGGGTTAAAGGAAAAAACTCAAATATATTAGGTTGTATGACATTTACATGGTTGTTGAGAAGAATAGAAGAATTGGTTTAATATATAGTTTATATATATATATATATATATATATATATATATATATATATATATATATATATATATATATATATATATATATATATATATATATATATATATATATATATATATATATATATATATATATATATATATATATATATATAAATATATATAGCGACAAACACACCGAGAGAGACGAAAATGGGACACTCCAGAAACCTTCATTAGGTTAGTACTGTCGGTGTCTAAAGTAAAGCAAATGACATCTATTGGAAATGCATCAAGGTTTTAAGGCTTGTGTGCACTTTCCCAAGATAAATAATACATAATAAAAATAAAATCCTTAAAAAACTATAATAAAATTTTTTTGGAATACAATTTTTTGATACAGTAGGAGAAATTTTGTATTGTTCATATATAAAGCTACTATTTTTAAAATTTATCGTCACCCTATTTAGAGCCTGACACAATAAATATGTGGTTTTAGATTTATAAAATATTTAGGTATAGAGCGGTCCGGAATTTAACCAAAATGTTCCATTAAAAACCACTAAAAGGGTTTGTTGGAAGGGTTAATATATATGGTGGCAATGCTAGCAATTGATTATTTTTGCAGCGTAGCTGTGTGTGAGAACGCAATAGTCATTAAAGTTTGTTGCGACTAAATATACATGCACACCAGGGACAGATTAAAAATTAAACTATTGTTACAAAAACATTTTACATTATCCTTAATTTTTATTAGATACTGCAACAGATATATATTTTTAATTTAATATATAAAGCCATGGTTTTAATAAAAGGCATATTTACCTTAACCTTTTTTTCTACTGATTGTTACGTGTAATAATTATTCAGAATTTTTGCTGTTCCATGCTGCCCAATCCATCACTAAGTATATCTAATATATAATCTAAATCAAAAATATTTTTAATTAATTTTGACTTTAAACTAAAGATATAATAGATAAATAATAATTTATCAAGTATTTTTATTAACAAACAAAGAAAAATATTGTAAATTTACTTTAATACATATAACCCAAAGGAGTCCACCTTTGTATTAATATATTTTATAACAAGGCTCAAGATAATTATTCATTCTAAAATTGTGAACTAATGGAATGCAAGTAATCACCAAGGATGTTGTTTTTTGCCTAAAGGCGGCGACTGACTTGTAACTAAACGTTGTAATGTAACATGTTACACATCGAGCATTCACGCAGTGAATACAGAAAACTGAGCCGTTCGCGTCGAGCTGCTCGCGCTTGCGGCTACTTCATGTGTTCGGCGCTAGACAATCAGTAAATCAGTTTGTTCCTTGCTAGCGTATGGTTAAGTCGTGGTTTTTTCCCATTTTGTTATTAATATTAAAATTCATTTTCTGAGGTCTCGCATTTTGCGCGAATCAGGATGCAGTGGGATCGTGAGAAAACCCTGGTTTTTATTGATAATATAGAGAAAAAACAAATTTTTGGGATAAGAATTATTTAAACGAATTTTTTAAAAAATAACGCATGGAAGGAACTGGCGGATGAAATGGGGTTAGATGTAGAAGAATGCTTAATAAAGTCTTTACACCGTTTTTTTGTCTGCTTCTATACAAATTCGTTACCCAAACGAGTTTTTTTCCTTTTTTTGTCTTCAAATAACAGTAGCGTACTAGCAGAAATGCAGAGGCGACCTCCATGTCTGACATTTTCGACGACACTGTAAAGACGAATGGTGGATCAATCGTGAATCAAGCATTACATTACAGCGTTTAGTTACAAGTCAGTCGCCGCCTTAATACATCTACATGGCGCATATTAACATCTTTAATCTGTCGATACTAGGTTTGGTTGTTTTGGAGTTTTTGACGAGATAGCGCTAGCTTCTCGTCAAGAACGTCTTTAACTGTAACTTTGTTCAATTGGGGTTGTTTTGGAGTGGCTGCCTAATAGTCAAGAATATCTAAGACCCACGGCAGTGTAAGGATGAAACACGTATAAGTGTCTGGCGAAGCTGGTGTTATCTATGTATTTGGAGGCTACAGATAGCACCAAAACAATGACCAGGACCGTGTTTTACACTTTGTACAGATTTCATTTATTTAAAAAATATTTCATTGTTTTTGTTGAATATAATGTCTTGAGCTATTTTAGTAATACTAAAAATGCATTTTTTTGTAATTGCTTTTTTGAGTTTGTAGGTATTTATATTCTATAAAATTAACTACAAACTAAACCGTGTTAGGTACTGGGTGCTGTTTCTTGATAATATTTCACTTACCAGGCTCATCGCCAATTTAAATTAAATTTGACATAGGGGGATCTTTTAGGGGCTGATCTCGAATTTAAAGTTAGTTTTTCGCAGAAACACCCTATTTTTGATTATAAGGCCCTCCTTTGACATACCTCCAAAACTGCACAATATTTTATGCCTAAAATTCGTTTCTCCTAATACTGGTTACATTTAAACTAAATGGTTTTCTAATTAAACACTTATTATTTTATTAAATGACCTTAAAGTGCCCATGACTCTGACCTGATAGGGTCAAATTGACTCCGGATTCAAATTCAGCGACCCCAAAAACCTAATGATACTATGGTCAAGTCTTTTAGACCTTTAATTTTTTTTTGTAGGGCATTTTAACGTCAAATCACAACCAAATTTGATGGGGTCAAACTGACCTGAATACGAATCCTTGTATTCAGCGACTTCAAAAACATAGGTATACACTGTTTAAATTTAGTAGCAATTAATTTTGCAGATGTGACCTTAAAATACCTTTGACTCTGATCTGGTGGGGTCAAACTAACCCCGGATTTGGATTCAGCAACCCCAAAAACAGAATGATACCATGGTCAAGTCTTTCGGACCTTTGCTGTAACGCGGACGCTACAGCCATCCTTTGAGGTACATTTTCGCTGTGTCGTATACAATACACCCGTCCGGAAGAGGACCAGGTCGTAGTGGAGGTTTAGAGCCGAAAAAATCTAAATACATTATTATTGTATACATTTTATTGTATGGGGGGCGCGATGAAAATTATGATTGAAAATTGGGCCCCTAATACTAAAAGGTTAAAACACGCTGCCCTAAGAACAAATTGTGTTTTTTGTAACAGACCGCAGTACAAGTAGAGTATAAAGAATCTTCATAACCATAACATTCGAATAAATGTAGTCTTTAGTATTGAGGATTTGATTATCATTTTTAAACAATTTCTGAGGTACTTAATCAAAGGGGATACGTAAAGGCATTCACAATCAAAGGTACACTTACCAAAATTTTCAGTGATATCAAAGACAATTATAATTTTTACTATAGACACCCATATCCTTTCTATAAGTAGTGTTTGCCAACAATCAAAGTTGATTGGAAAATTTTATTTTATTTTCTTGAAGCTACGTTGGCATCGCACCGTTTTGATTAAGTAAATAATTATTGTTTTTAAGTTATATTTAAACATTAAGTTTTTCGTTAAACTTTTTATGTAAATTTCAATTTAAAATCTACGTAATTTGGCCTCATATAATATGAAATATAAATACAGAGTAATCAAAGTCCTACCTTAAATTAAGATTTAATCTATAGGCCATTAATTGAAGAAATGCTAAAGCACAAACATTGATTTGGATTATTATTTATTTCTCTGTAATATTTCCAACCAGCTCCCTCCAGCCCATTGGCCTCCAACCACCTTAACATCTAGAGATACTTATAACATTTTTCCGTTCTATTAATTTTGTACTCGGTATCCAAAATTATGGTAAAAAAATGACACATTTGAAACAATTTTTTTTCACGTTTTTCAAATGGAAGTCACTGTATATTTTTTAACCATTTAAGGCAGAATTAATAATTATTTATATAATTATATTTATTTTATTTAAATTTTGAATGGTTTCCTAGATATTTACGAAAAACAATTTATTTTGCTTCCATCACTGATATTTATTAACTGAATACATAGTCGGCTTTGAAAATCTTGTTTTTATTTTTATTCCGAAAACAATCAAAAAACTTTTTAGCATTCCGAGTATAAAATAAATTTAACGTTATTGTTGTTAAAGGGCCGTATAAAATGCAATAATTCTTTAGTCTATTGTTATAACATAACATAAATAAATCCGTAAATATAAGATTATAACATTACAAAACTTAGTGAAAATAAATACATTAATAAATATGCAAGCACTTAACCATTTTGTTAACAACATAATATAAAAAGTGCACTTACATAAACTGAAATAGTCATTAAAATACAGGGTGTCTTATTCCAGTAGTCTAAAAATTTTTTATGAACGGATTCTCCAGCCTGCTTTGACCACAAACCAAGTCCGTTTCCATTTAACGATTCCAAACAAAATGAATTCTAAGAGTAATGGAGACATCGGTAGCGTCAAGCGATTGCCGTAATTTATTTATGAGGTCTTTCAATTCTTTTTTTATCTAGATCCACAATTCTTGTAGAAAATATTTGTTCGCAATTTTGCTTATTGTTGTGAACGCCAAAATATGTGAAACTAGTTTGAGGGGCCCATAATTACCGTAGATGTCAGGATCCTGGAGTTTGTCAGCATTTTTAAACAATTGCCTGCACTGATTACCTTCAAAAACTTCACCTTGATAATTTTCTGGAACGAATTTCAATTTCAAAGGCCAAATTAAAGCGATGCAAAAATAATTATGTTAACTGACGAATCTTATCCTAAGAGATTAAAGCAAGCTGTTGTTTATTTTTCTTCCTAACGTATTTGAACCGTTTTTGCTTTTGTAACATATATTTATAATTTATTTACATTTATATGTAGATACATAAATAAATTGAAAAAAATATATTTGTTTTTAATTTAATTTATACTAAATATACTTACGTACTTATAAGTAGTTACAACATAATAATATAATAGTTCTAAAACATCTCTGTTGCAGTCCAATATATTTATATATTTTTTTATGAATGATATATTTAACAGTTTTGAGTGCTAAATTTGAAAAATACATAAAAAATATAATAAATTCTGTATTAATGATTTAATAAATAATTATACTATAAATTAAATGTAAACTTGAATTTTTGAGTAAGGGAAAAAAAGTAAATGCGAAAATTCGTAATATTTTCTTATTTCCTCAATTTGTTCTTTATTATATTTTATTTTATTTTTTTTTTAATTTGTGAATCTCGAGAAAGGGAGCAAAAACGATTTCAATTCAAACTGGATTTTGCAGTACAAACATAGAGTATTCGAATCCCGCGCCCCGTTGCCTTTCACATTTTTATTAATACTAACTATGCTTTAGGAGTACCGTGTAGTATTCCATTTCCTACCAATTTGTTATTAATAGCTCTGCATATAATTTAAATTAAATAACCCTCTTAACCTAAAAAATAATTAAAACAATATTGTTTTGTTTTTAAAAAACAATAAACGGCACCATATTTTTAGATTAATTTTACTTGGGCATCTATATATTTGCAACAACGGAAAAGACAAATTTTAACCCATGCTAGGCCAGCAGGCGGAGCGGCTTATGGATACCAAAGAAAGGCAAAATATCTAAAAGGCTTTTTTTTTAAATACTAATCTTTTATATGTCCGTTGTAAAACTTGCTCTAAATAAACTTTTTTTTTAGCAATGTTTTTTTTAAGATATAATGTTTTGCGATGTATTTTTTCATCAGCGTGATCTAATGCTAGCTTAAATCTAATATAGTACGGTTATAAGTGAAGAACATAAAATGATTTTCGTTGATTTACATTAAAAAAGTAATAGTTTTAAAATACGTGACAATAAAATAAAAGCGCTAGTTTACTAAATAAGAAAAAAAAATCAATTTGGTAAGTTACCAGGACACGCTGTTTAAAGAACAGCTGCCTAGAAAAAAACCCAATAAATAAGCAAATTATATAGCAGTTTTTATGGTGTATTTGAACTTTCTAATCCTTCGAGAATCGGTAGGCAAGAGGGTAAACGGGCCAAAATTTCATTTTCCAAGAAAAAGTCATCCTTTATAAAAAAATATATTGTCTGAAAAAAAAACGATTGTCGGTGCAAAAAGAAATAAAAATTGTTTACAGGGTGTTTGAAAGGTTGAAAATTAAATGTATCCTTATTTAAACGTTTTTTTGCAAAATACTATTATAAAAAATTGTTTTAAATCATCACAGTTTTTAATATATTGGTTTTTATTATATTTAGATAGCAAACATTTTTTGCTTTTAATTTGCATATCACCAAAGAAAATTATAGTTTTTACTATATATGCACAAAACAGTGCTAAACTTTTGGTAGTAAACTTAAACGCTACCATGTTGGAATCACTCGAGCGGGCGTCCATCGACAAAATATAGGTACACACGATGCTTAAGAGTCTAAATCATATTATTGTTTTTGGTTATACCATGGCACAAAAAGGAAGGATATATATATATATATATATATATATATATATATATATATATATATATATATATATATATATATATATATATATATATATATATATATATATATATATATATTTAATTAGATTATATCGTAATAAACTGAAATTTTTGAATTTTTAGTTTTTCATTTTTTTTTAATTTAACAATTTTTTGACCCTGGATTAAAATGTAAAATTTATGTATTTTAAAATATAAAATTTGTAGGTTAAAAATTTTTGTTTCAATAGTTACAAAATTTTAAGTTGCTTTAGAAATGTAGCTGTACTTTTTAACGGGGAAGCTTTTTGCCAATTCATAAGCAACGGTTTTTAAATATTGAATATTAAATATTTATCTATTTTTTTTAAATGGAATAAAGTTGAATTGAAATAAAATGTAAAAAATTGAAGAAAATTTTCACATTGAAAAAAATGTATGTTTTCAATCTAAGATTTTACATACTTTATTTGGAAAAAATTGACCAACAATTTATAAAAATAGTAATTTTTATTTCAACGATTACTAATATAGTTAGTAATAAACATAAGTAGCACCGTACCTGCAGTATTTATACTGATTGAATCAATCCGCTGTCACTAGTATCGAAAGGTCGCCAAAATGCCATATGTTTTCCAATTACTAACCAAAACACTAATTCAATAAAATATTTTACAAAATCTATTCACTAGAAATAATTACCCAGATGTTACCACACTGCGAGGTAAAAATTAAATATATTTTAAAATAACTCTGCTATCTCCTCTAGAAAATAAAATGTCTCACCAATCAGAATATGCCAGTGACCATTCACAAATACTTTTTGAATTTAAATTTCCTGAACTTAATATTTTGATACATTATAAATTAAATATGAATGATCAAGAAAAAATACTATTTGTAGTACTGATTTCCACTTTTTATTTTTCGATTTTAACACCTTAACATGTTTCACTAAACATTAGCTTCATCAGAAGGTTGGTATAAAACTACTGTTCAAAATATTTTATTCTAAATATAGGTAAACAGGTAGGGAACCTTATACAAGTTATATTATTATTATGGTCCTATTAATAAATACATTAAGGTAAGGGTTGGAATTTTCTAATTTAATGTAAACATTCTTATTTTTCTATTGAGGATTACGACTATTAATAATATTAATTAAATAAGTTTTAATGGGGAAGCACTAAGATCCAATTGATCGTTTAGTAAAATATTTGTATTTTTTAACCTATTTATTTCTAAGGACTCTAAAAGATTTAATTTTTGACCCTTGTTTTGGACATGTAATATTTTAAAATTTTCATTGAAATTATGTTTTCTTTTAATAGATGATTGGCATATGTCAGTCTATTTTCTTTTTGAAAACTATTTTGTGTTCTGTAGCCTTTTATTAAAATTGCGACCTGTTTGACCTATGTAAACCTTAGGACATGAACCACAATTTATTTGGTAAACACCACTGTTAGAATTTTTATGAATTCTGTCTTTGTTGTTTTAAGTGTTTGCCTAAGATTATTGGTTTTAAAGCTATATTGTGGCCTTGTTTTCTAAGAAGTTTGCTAATTTTTCGTAGGGGAACCTATGTAAGTCAGTAGTGATAATTTGGGTTTTGTTGTTTCAATGTAACTAGACTATGTTTTTTATGTAATTTATTAAAATATTATAATGATATCCGGAGTAAAACATTATTGGTTGCTATCTGTTTTATAATAGATAGTTCTTTTCATAATTAGAATTATGAAAAGAACTATCTATTATAAAACAGATAGTAACCAATAATGGTTTTACTCGTATCATTGATAATATTGTTAATAAAATTAAAAAGCACTCAGTCTATTTACGATTGAAAAAAACCTCAAATTACTTTCTGACTACATAGGTTCCCTACAGAAAAATTAGCAAAACTCTTAGAAAACAAGCCACAATATACTTTAAAACCAATAACTCCTTAGGCAAACATTAAAACAACAAAGACAGAATTCATAAAAATTTAACAGTGGTGTTACCAAATAAATTGGTTCATGTCTAAGGTTTACATAGGTCAAACAGTCGCAATTTAATAAAGTATCAGAACACAAAAATAGTTTTCAAAAAGAAAACGACTCGACTATGCAATCATCTATTAAAAAACATAATTTCAATGAAATTTTAAAATATTACATGTCCAAAACAAGGGTCAAAAATTAAATCTTTTAGAGTCCTTAAAAATAAATAGTTAAAAATACAAATATTTTACTAAACGATCAATTGATCTAGTCTTCATTATTAAACTTATTTAATTAATATTATTAATAGTCGTAATCCCTCAATAGAAAAATAAGAATGTTTACATATTAAATTAGAAAAATTCCCAACCCTTACCTTAATGTATTTATTAATAGGACCATAATAATAATATAACTTGTATAAGGTTCCGCCTACCTGTTTACCTATATTTAGAATAAAATATTTTGTAACAGTAGTTTTATACCAACCTTCTGATGAAGCTAATGTTTAGTGAAACATGTTAAGGTGTTAAAATCGAAAAATAAAAAGTGGAAATCAGTACTACAAATAGTATTTTTTCTTGATAATTGAAAATGGATTTCCATCAAGTAACAGCCGACTCTATCAAATATGAATGATTTATTATTGATTTCCGACAATACAAAATTTATTTTTTAATGATTAAAACACATAATTGTGGAATTATGAGGATAGATTTCAAGGTTCGAACAATTTTATATCTCGCGTCAGACTGAAAAATGGGAAAGATACTTTTGTCATACAATTTAAAAATTGAATTTTATTCACATTTGTTAAGCTGTGGTGAAAAATTTAGCTGGTTATTACTAAAAATAACTATAACATGTTCGACGAATGCAATACCCTAACACAGCTAGAAAACTTAATTAAAAAAATCAGTTATCTTGTATTTTCACGTAAAATGCCCCATTTTCAATGTCAGAGAATTTGAGCATTGTACTTTTCATTTAATTTAAAAACCAAAAATCACTGAAAAAAATTGTTATGTATAATTTTTTTTATTTCATAGAACCGTCGACTTTGACGGGTCAGACTGGAAAATCGGCCCATTTTCATCGTCAGGCAGTATGAAAAGCTGTCTTTACTATTTTCAAACAAAAGATACTAAAACAATCAGCTGGTTATCTATACAATTTCTCATAGTCGTTTTTCCGCCATGTTTGAAGCGTCAGGCATTTTGATTGGCCCATACTTCATGTCAGAGAAATTTATTTTCGCGTGTTACGTAAAATTATTAAACTATTAAAAAAAACAGTATCTATAAAATTTAAACATGTCGTAAAAAGGTCATGTTTTGGAAAAATTAGGGGGAAAACGCCCCAAAACCAAAAAAAGTCGCAGAGAAAAACGGGGTCAGACTCGGTCTGAATAAGCGATACAAGAAGTTTGAAGATGTTATCTATCAAGAAAATTTTGCCGACGGGCACCCTAACTAAAGGGTTAGTAAATAAATTATAAGCAATATATAATAGTTCTAACATTTCTGTTGTAGTCCAATAATTTTTTTTAAATTAAAAAATATATTTTTTATAAATTATAGATTTAACAGTTTTAAGTGTTAAATTTAAAAGATACATAAAAAATATGATAAATTATGTATTAATGATTTGAAAATTATACTTTAAACTAAATGTAAACTTGAATTTGTAAGGATAAAAAATTAAATGCGAAAATTCGCAAAATTTCCTTACATCTTATTTTTTTAATTTTATGTAAATCTTAAGAAAGGGAGCAGATACGATTTTAATTCAAACTGTATTTTGCAGTACAAACATGGAGTACCGTGACTAGACAATGAAGCTATTGAATCCTGAAGGTATTTTTAAAATATTACTTGTACTCAGTAAAGAGATAACGAGTACTCTATTTAAGAGTTTAATTACAAAATCAAGTTTTAATTTCAAAAACCATAGATATACGGAAATATAAATTGGCCGTCTAACGTTTTATGTCTGCAAAAGAGCTCTAGAAACGTACCTGGATAAGTCTATGCAGTTTTTTCAACTTGCAAAATTAGGTACATTTTGATTTAGTATTCAAAAATAAAAACTTTTTTGGGTTAAAAAATATACCAGAATTACTTTAATATATACAATCATTTCCTAGATATTTGCGTTTACACACAATTGTTTGTAAAATGCTTTTCATTAGGACCACCCGATTAATCCGTCTAAGGTTATGCCTTTTCTCCATATATAGTGTTTTTAACAATATTCTATGTAAAATAAAAACCATGCAATAACCATGCACTAAAATATTTCAATAGGTATTTCTAAAAATGAACTTTAAAAGTAGTAAGACTAAAAGAATCAAGATTTCAGGTAATATTCGATGGGGACCCCCTTTACCTACACTCATTTTTTATTAACTTTAAAATAGATAACGGGAAAAGGTGCTTGTTTTCAATCACAATTGCGTCTTTTTTGGTAATATATTTTGTGTTTTTTTTTGTTAATGTTGGCTTCATGTTAGCCTGCAATAAAAATTAAGTAGACCACTGTCAACAAAGGAGTCAGGAAATTTTATACCAATATACCAATATGTAGTTTAATATTATTTTGAACTACAATTGAGAAAGGGGGTAATGCACTATCATACATACCTTAAATAGATATCTTTTGGTCCACCATGGTTCAATTAAAAATTGGAAAATGCAACAAAATACTAAGATCATATTTAAGTTATTTATTAATTACCATAATACCATTAAATAGGCCTTAAAACCTCAAATATTTGCTTCTATCAGCCCAGAGATATGTAAATAGTTTAATACATAAATATGGTAAATTAAATATTTATTTTTATACTTTTATATGGTTTTGGTTTCCTAAAAAAATATTTTCAATATAATAAGATTTTTTAATTTTTTTTTCCTCAATTTTTGGGGCATTTATTCAAGTAAAGTTTTTTTTATCTAATTAATTAAATAGCCTTTTTACAAATTATTAATCGCATTAAAAATTATTTAAGACATTGTTGAAAGATAAGGAGCTTATAATTTTGTTTAATTTTACCTTAAGCATGTTATTATTACTTTTTAATTTATTTTAAAAATAAATATTTGTTAAAGAATTTTGGCAATATAAAAGGCCATTTTAAGTTAAAATATTTAAAAGTAGCATAGTAGAAACAAGTAAAATATTTGATAATAATAAAAACGAATCTTTAAGGTCCAAAAATCTATTAAAGAAGAGAACACAGCTTTTAGTGTGTATATGAATAGGAGTATAAATTTTTCTGGTCACAATTGTTAATGTATCTCTATTTTTACTCAATTTTCGTTAAGTTGCAGATGAAAGAATAGGTCTAGTAATTTTTCGCGTGGTTAAGATGTGTTTAAAGTTTATTAGTTTGCGTGTTTTACTTATCTTCAAAAGTATTAGAAACTATAAGAAATTTCGGAAGAAATTTCTTAAGGCAACAAATTGTAAAAATTTGATATAATTTACCTCTCATTTTACTTATAACCAGATATTTAGGCAGAAGGGAATTTTTTAGAAGGGATAAGTTTAAATTTGTATTACTCTGTGTAAAACAAACTAATAATGACAAGTGGATTTTTGAGGTCTTTGTTTATACAATAAACCTTTATATTTATTTTTGATACATATAGTGTTATATATTAGGTGGAGATTTTTAAGATATACCGCCACTAAATATTGTTTTTTTTTAAAACCTACACATTGGGTTGTAACCAAGGGAGATGTAGGTAACTTTTAAAATTGCCATAATATCCTAAGGCCGTGATGATATGCCTTTTTTTTCTTTTACATTTTGTTTAGTAGCATGATGTGCAGATAAGAAGTGATCAGTTAACAGATTTTTACTGTGTCAAGTGGCAAGTGTAAATAGTAAGGTCAACATGTACTGTTTTGGATATTTTTGTATATTCTCCGAAAATTACGATTAAGGTGTCATTCGATTTCGAATATTATGTAGTTTAAAATCCCAAAAGGGGCCGATGAAAATTGCAAAAGTTATAAACAATTAAAAAAAAAGTAGGGGTTTCTTTTTTTTTTTTAATATCTCGAAAACTATCAAAGATATTTAAAATTTGAAATAGATTCGAAAAAAGAAGGAAATTTCCTTAAAAGTCTAACTGAACGAATTAATTTTAAATTTTTAAGGCTCTGAAAAAGTAGGGTATAGGGGAAGAATTGCTACTTAAAACAAATTCTATCGGTGTTGAACAGATAAAATGTATGGTTAGTGCTCCTTGCAAGACCCAAGTAGCTGTCCGTTTCGTTACAAAATGGTAGACAAACAACGGTTAGAATCAAGAAATATTTTAAGAGGGTAGTTACGGGCATCAGATATAAAAAATTATATTTAATTTGCAATCATAAACGCTAAGAAATTGTGGCAAACATAATGGTTAAGCAGAACATTTAGGTATGGAGCCAGTGATGGATTTTTTTCAAAACTGATAAATAGGGATACAACTGAATTTTGTAATTTAATGCAAATGACCGAAATAAAATATCGTTTAGGTTTAGTTTTAGGTTTAGTTCGGTCAATGCTACAAGTGTGGCGAGTGTGTGGAAGAAGCTACCTAACAGCCAAAATAGAACTGTTTCTATTAACTTTACCTTGAACTTGCACTTGTCACTTAACAACGAGACCGTTTACGCGTTAATTTTACTAATCACTTAACTTTTGCACTTTTCATCTGCACTTATTACTTAACAAAATATAAATAAGCCTTAAAACAGTACTTAAAAACCGAATCAATTTTTCTTTTTCTATCGCACAAAAATAACTGTGGTCATATATACAGGGTGTCCTGATAAGGTCGTCCTCCGGCGATATCTCGAGAATCCCTTCATTGCATATCTTTCGGAAAAAAATATTTATAGTAAAGTCGGCCTCAAGAAAATGCTGGAAATTATTGTCAAGTTTTTAATTCTGCCGCTAGAGGGCGTAAAACTTAGGACAAAATTAAAAAACAAGAATTATTAAAAAATATGCCATATTAACTCATGTAGTTGATAGTTTTCTTACAAACTATGTAAAATAAGGAAACTTTTCTTTTAAGCGTTTTTACCTAACCTGTCAAATATAGGGAGGGGGGAGGAGCGAATGTACATTTGAAAAAAATTGAATAACTGTGTTTCGGCTTAACCGATTTTGATAAACTAGGTTTCGTTTAAAAGAGCTTTTACCAGGGCTTAAGATAAAATATTGGTATAATAATTTTTTTTTGTCTTATCCCCAGAGACTGATTTGTGTTAAAGTCATAAATTTTGTATTTTTTTTTTAAATTTAAATACAATGGTATTATTATTACAAGCCCATTAAAAGGAGCATAAAAAAGTAAAGAAACTGGTAAAAACCGCATTTAGATATCTTAATTATTTCTCGAGTTATTGTCGAAAAACTGCATAAACTGTATTCTTCCTTATTTTAAGCTGTCAGATAAACAACGCGGCGTTTTTTTCGAGAGTGCCGAGACGTGAAAAATTACAGAAAAAAGGGACGTCAAAAAATGACAAGTGCAAAGTTTGTCAAATCTGATAATTTTAAATTTAGTTTTTGTTTATCGCAGTTTATCGTTATTATTATTAGTAGTAGTGTTGCTAATCGTTATTAAGTATTTTAAATTAGGTCTCATTCCACTACCAAGGTATACGATACGCCCGCAGTTTATTTTGAAAATTTTTCAAATGCCTCTAGTGCGGCCAGACAATATGCCATAAGGTATTACGAAAGACGGTATTTTAATAAAAAAGTGTTTGGACGTTTGACAACCCGTTTAAGAGGTACTGGAAATGTGCACCCTATTTCAGCACAATAAAGATACAATGAGCCAAAGCTCGTAGATAATAATCAGCTATTATTATCCACGAGCCGTGTTATTATGAATGTTGTTATTAAATTGATAATAAACAAATAATAAGGATATTATTAATATTATTTAATACTCGCAGAAAAACAAATGGTTTTTGTTGTCATGGCACTCTCGATAAAAACGCCGCGTTGTTTATCTGACAGCTTAAAAAGGAAAGGATACAAGTAAGGCAGTTTTTCGGCAATAACTAGAAAATTAGTTAAGATATCGAAATGCTGTTTTCACCAGTTTTTTTACTTTTTTATGCTCTTTTTAATGGGTTTATAATAATAATACCATTGTTTTTAAATTTTCAAAAAAAAATACAAAATTTATAACTTTGACATAAATCAGTCTCTGAGGATAAAACAAAAAAATAAATTTATTATACCAATATTTTATCTTAAGCCCTGGTAAAAGCTCTTTTAAACGAAACCTAGTTTATTAAAATTGGTTAAGCCGAAACAAAGTTATTCAATTTTTTTCAAATGTACATTCGCTCCTCCCCCTTCCTATATTTGACAGGTTAGGGAAAAACGCTTAAAAGAAAAAAGTTTTCTTATTTTACATAGTTTGTAAGAAAACTATTAAAGACATAAGTTTATACGGCACATTTTTAAATAATCCGGGTTCGTAATTTTGTTTTTGGTTTAACGCCCTCTAGCGATAAAATTAGAAACTTGAAAATAATTTTCAGCATTTTCTTAAGGCCGATTTTACTATAAATATTTTTTTTTCCAAAAGCTATTTGATAAAGGGTTCTCTAGATATTGCCGAAGGACGACCTTATCAGGACACCCTGTATTATTTAATTAAAGTTATTTGTGATTTTTTTATTAGTTAAAAAAAATCGCAAAGTCCAAAATGGGGTAAAGACGTAATGACTTAAAGGGGTCAATCCAAATAAAGTAACATTTGCTGTGTCAAGCATTTTCATCGTATGTACTCGTGCGTAAAAAGGGATCATAAAAATGCGGCCAGGTGGAAAAATTGCATGACTGAGTGCCAAGAAAATAATTTTATTACAGCTACGGAGATTCTTAAACTGGGATTTAAAAATTTTTTTATTGTTAATTATTTCTTTATTTGGTAGTTGACATGTAGGTAAGAATAAAGAATATATATATTTTTTTGTTTTGTAAATATTTAGTACATTTTGTAATATTTGACGATTATTGCTATACTATAGCTTTCTTTAAAAATACAACTACACTAAAACTTACAAAAATTAGGGTAAAAAGGGTTGTGATATTTTTTATAAATCAAATTTACTATATAGTGTGCCACATTTCTACCAATTAGGTTAAGACTTTACAACGAAAAAAGTTTTATTAGTTATAAATTAGTTATATCTGGGTGGTTATTTAATGTTGTGTCATTACTTTCTATTTAATTTGTTTTTAATTTTAAAAAAATTGGTAATTTATTGTGTCTTTTTCTTGTAATTAATGATAAAAATTTCAAAAATTACTCATATTTTGAATTTATTATATGAAGTAGGATTCGTGAATTATTAAAAGAACATTTATATTATTACAATACAGTATAACCTCTCAATCGCGGACCCCCTCGATAAATCCTAAAGTATTCGGTATGTGGAGGTGTTCAATATTTAGAGAAGTGTGGAAATAGTTAAAAATATATTTTATTTAAAATTTAATAAAAGGTTAAAGTAAATAAATACATGTTTTTTGTTATAATGTAGAAGAAGAACAAAAACTTAATGTCAGTTTCTGGACACTTAGAAAATGTTGTTTACTAGCCGCAATAACTTAAGTTTTATTTTGGACAGATAAACGCTTTCTTTTTCTGGAAGTCATATGGACAAACAAGATTAAACTATTTTAAAATAATTTTAAGTAATACATTTTATAACAATTTATGTTTAAAGAAGTCAATTAAAATTGGTAAAATCTGGGTAGGTATAAAAAAGGTTACGATAAACTTTGAAGGTACATGGTTTTATGGTTATTCCAAGCAATTGCCTAAACTCAAAAATGATCCTTTTTAGTAAGGTATTCTTGTAAATAGAATTGAAAAATCTTTTAAAGGTGTTATTACTTTACCACCCTTTCCATTTAATCTTTTCTGGGTTGTGTGATCCCCTCTTAAGGAGTTTCAGAAACAAAGATTGCAATATGATTGGTTAAACACTAAAAATAGAATCGACGGGTCCGAGTGTTTCATAAAAAAGAAGTAATTTGCCAGGAATAGCCTCTGCTTGGTTTTTGTTGTGCCACTCTGTATATCTATATTTAATAAATAAACATGTACAAAATATATAAAGGGTTTAGTATTAAACAACATTAGGTGTAAAATTTTAAATCTTCAGGAAAGCCGAAAAACACTGCGGTCTCATATGCGAAATCAAGATATTGTATGTCCGCTAACTATTCATATGATGTTGATAATGCCATATTTTTATACTAGAAAGAATCTTAGTTAATAAGTCTAAAGGTAAAGGTAAGTAGATTTTGTAACTTTTAGTAGTTAACGTCTTTTAATAGCACCCGGGAAAGGTTGGGGCTGGTTTTGTTAACGCCTAGTAGAGTTGATGTATTGGCGGAGGGATTTTAGCGTTCCCTGATCAGTGATCCTACAAACAACACCTTAAGGAAAGTATTTACATGATGTTTAAAAGAAAAAATATATTTAAAATGCTTTTTTATATTGGCATTAAAAGTTATTACTGTAAAAAAGTAGGAAATAAATAGTTTATTTGACAATAACACGGTGTTGTCTAGTTTGCCATTGAGAGGTTTTACATAAAATTTTAATTTTTTTAACGCCATTTAAAATTACGTTACGCACCTCATGTTTACTATTTGCAGAGACGTAAAGTCACTAGCGACGCCATAACACAGGTGGGCGTTTCGGCGGAAATTTAAAACCTTAAATTAAAAGCATATTTTTTCCTTCTTTACTTTTTGCAAATATAATATGCTTTTTGAAAATAGCAAATACTTTTGAACATTATAGACAATTTCTCAAATGCTGTTTATACTATTTAAAAAGCTTATGAGAGAATTATTATCTTATGCAAACCAGTTGCTAGAAAAATAAAAGTATTAGTTTAATTTTTAAAATTTGACACATTTAAAATAAAAGGTTTAAGTAAATATTTTAAAAAGATTAAAAATAAATTAAATAAAATATTGAATAACCAGACAAACATTAATTTATTAACTCTCTTAAATTTAACCCTTTGTTGGCATATATTTTTAAACTAATTATCATAAATTTGGTACAGAACAATGGATTCAAACTTCTATTTAAATTAAATGTCACAACTTGTTTACCTAAAATGCCTAAGCTTCAATATTTATTTTTTTAAATATATGATAAGGTATTGCATAGCTTAATGCGTCAACTATTGAAGAGAAAATTAAAAACTTTAAATCTTCATTTCACATGCTTTTTGTCATTTTGAAGGCGACAATATTTAAAGTTCTGTATTTAAGTTATACTAGCACTCGATTGCAAGGCCAAAGAAGTTATATCATTATAAAATTTAAAAATAATATTAAAAAGTTTACTATCAGTTTTTAAAAATCTTGGTATCAGAAATTAGAAACTTAACTATGTCCAAAAATATACTAGAACCTCTTACATTTAAAGCACAGTGTATATATTATTACATTTCATGTTTTTAATTTAACATTTAATTTTTAATATGCTCTTTATTGTTTTTGCGAAATTTGATTTTTATAAATTTTTGTTGGATTTAATTTTATTTGCCTATTTTTTTTATTCTGGGATAGTCCACGAAGGCTTAGTCTAAGGACTAACGTATCGTGTGTGTCTGAAATAGGGCTTTTTCAGTATAACGCTGCGCTACGTGTTCAAATTTAGGCGCTAATAGACTTTTAGTCATGTTATAAAATAGCTACTTTTAATAGATTTTTCAATTTAGATATATTTCTTTTTACTTTTAACCTAAAGTATAATAAATTTACCACGCAGAGAAAGTAAAAGAAAAATAAAAAAATTTATATATATATATATATAATATATATATATATATATATATATATATATATATATATATATATATATATATATATATATATATATATATATATATATATATATATATATATATATATATATATATATATATATATATATATAAATTAAAGTGTTATCGACCGTACTAATATAAAGGGTGTGTTTATATCAGGTATGCGGTCTGTGACTAATAAAACTCATTTGGTTTTTATCCCCAATATTTCGTCAACTATTAAGGATTCCTTATCTGAAAGTGCTTAGGTGTAGCATTGTTATGTTGTTTAAATTTGACTAACTTTAAGTTTCTACTCCTGATGAAGTTAATAAATAGTTGATGAAATATTGGGGATAAAAACAAATGAGTTTTTATTAGTCCAACCCTGATATAAACACACCCATTATATATATATATATATATATATATATATATATATATATATATATATATATATA
>JAHBCN010004418.1:0-64316 GCA_019359885.1 Listronotus oregonensis
AAAGGTATTACACACATTTTTTTTACAAATTTTTAAACTTAGGAATAAGCATTCGTAGGGCAAAACTACATAATATAAAATGGTTTGTATTTTTTACTAAGGAATCTACCATTCAATTTATTCAAAATCTTGTTACACCCTGCATGTATATTATGATTAAACCCAAATGTGACATTTATATCCTATTTATAATCTAAAAAATGTGAAAATTTAGATGACATGATAAAATCATAATTTATTTTGGAACGATGAATTTTCATTGTAAATTTTTAGTGACCTGTTTAATATTTTTGTGGTTTTAAATAATGTCCTTTATGTTCTAATTATAATTTTGCATTCCAATGTTAACAACGTGCCTAGATCACAGATGTTCTATGTAAATATTAGTATTCCCTGAATTTAGTATATTGTTACTCTACTTCCGTAACACTGAGCAGACATTATTGAATAAATATTTACGTTGGTATACTAGAGCTTAATTATCGGTAGTAATTACACAATTGTTTTTAAATTACACAAAATTAAATTTTGTGCAAATAAATTTTGTAGAAATTTAGAGATTTTGTTTAAAGAAATTTAATATTTTAGGACAGTTCTAAAAATAAATAAAAATGTAAAATTTTTATACAAAAAACGGTAATTTTTTTAGCTCCCGTGCTCATTTCCGATTTTATTGAAATGTGCTGTTCGGGGGCGCTGATCGCTGATCTGAAATTAGTTAAAACTTACAGTTCTCAGTTAGGTATCAGGCCCCGCTTTGACCTAACCTTAAACTGCACAAAATCAGCATAAATTTCTTCTTTTGGAAAGTGGTTGGCTAAATAATTTAATTTTTTTAATATCAATTTTACAAGAAAATAATAAAACATTTAGTCTACATTTTTAATACTCCAGTAACTGAAGACCTGAAAGTAATCAAATCTGTACAGTTGTTATTTGTGGCGCAATTCTTAGGTCTTCGCCGATGTTTTTGAGCGAGAAAAAGTTTATCACGATTCCGACGTGGGAACTCGCTAAAAATAGCCCCCCAAAGTCCCAAAAATGAGTTTCCCGCGAATATCCGCTAAATGTGGAATTTAGAAAATTTTTGTTTAAACAAGAAACAAATATCACCTTGAAATCTACAAAAATGTTTCTTACCTTTATTTTTGCAACACCAATATTTTTCGCAAAAACGCCCGTCGAAAAATCCATAACACTCCACACTGGATAGATGTGGTGTAGGCTAAAAAATGCAGATGGGCAAAACAATTTTTTATCCAAACGCAAGAAAGATGGTAAAGTAAATTTTCTGGAATAATTCATCACTTGCTAAGGTCTCATTATAAAAAAGAAATGTTAATAATAAAGAGTTAATCGACGAAATCGCTACTTGATGGAAATCCATTTTAATTTTTAAAAATAAAACACTTAAAGTGATATTTCCACTGTTTATTGGTATACTATACGACATATGTTTCGCTATACTATAGCTTCCTCGGGTACTCTATGAACTGATACAAAAATAAAAATAAAGTAAAAACGGACTGCAACCTAAATCTACCTAAGTTTTACAATCTAATTACCATAACTATTTGTCGGGTTTGTTATACAAATTTAATAAAGGGGACGGGTTTGTTTCTAACTGACATTAGGAAATTCCTGTATTTTAATTCTGTTTATTTCTAGGCTCTCAAAACAAGATAGTTTTTACCTTTATTTAGCACATGTAAAATATTAAAATCATCATCAAAGTTGTGATTTTCTTGTAATAAATGTTGTGCGTATGCAGAGTCTTCCTTTTGGTTTATAAAAGATTTTTTATGTTCCATTATACGTTTCTTGAACGACCTTCCGGTTTGACCTACATAACACTTATCGCAAGAACCACAATTTAGCTTATAGAAAGAAGAAACGTATAATGGAACATAAAAAATCTTTTATAAACCAAAAGGAAGACTCTGCATACGCACAACATTTATTACAAGAAAATCACAACTTTGATGATGATTTTAATATTTTACATGTGCTAAATAAAGGTAAAAACTATCTTGTTTTGAGAGCCTAGAAATAAACAGAATTAAAAATACAGGAATTTCCCTTAATGGTCAATTAGAAACAAACCCGTCCCCTTTATTAAATTTGTATAACAACACCCCGACAAATAGTTATGGTAATTAGATTGTAAAACTTAGGTAGATTTAGGTTGCAGTCCGTTTCTTTACTTTATTTTTATTTTTGTATCAGTTCATACAGTACCCGAGGAAGCTATAGTATAGCGAAACATATGTCGTATAGTATACCAATAAACAGTGGAAATATCACTTTAAGTGTTTTATTTTTAAAAGTTAATAATAAACTATTTTTTCAAAAATATTAATAAATTAATGAGATACTCCAAAAATATTGTAAAAAAACCTTCTTTCTAATATTCTAGAAAAATCAGAATAGACCCAAACTCATATGCAATGATAGGTACGGATTTTCTCATTCCGATGAACTTTGAATGATTAAAAAATGTACATTATTGCCCGAGTAATGGAACAATTCGTCCGCCCGCATATAAGTGAAGGCATAAAGAGCGGCATTCTAGTGTAGAGCGGCAGCTGAATTAACTATCGATTTTCCGACAAAAAATTATTAAGACCATTTTTGTAGACTACTAGGCCATCTCCATTTTTTGTCCAAAAAAAATTCTCCAATTCCCATATTTTGGCAGATATTAGCGGAAAACCCATTTTTCGGGCCTTGAGGAGCCATTTTCAGCCCTTTCCCACCTGTTAATATTGATAAACTTTTTTTTTTGCTCGAAATCATTCCCAAAGACCTAAGAATTTTGCCACAAGGAAAAACTGTACAGATTTATGTACAGCTTTGTCCCTTTAGTTACTAGACTATAATGGAAAATGTTTTTTTTTTAAGATTTCCAAATTATTTCGAAAATTTATACAGATATTGGTACAAATATGGTGCGCATACAATTAAAAGGCGGCTTTTAAAATATTAATTGCATAAAAATGAAAATTACTATTGAAGTGTATTATGCTGTTGTCAAAATATTATATTTGTACCAACATATCTGTCTTAGAATCTCTAGATCTTCTTGCTTTTTTAAGTACCTAAATAATTTTGTTATATGTTTTTTATTAAAAATAATGGCTAAACGTTTGTGAAAATAAAATTGTCTAGTAAAAAGTTATATACTTTACAATAAAATTATTTAGTTTTGATTTAAAAAGGCAATATTCTAGGAAAGTTTGTGTAGTTTTAAGGTTAGGTCAAAATGGGGCGTCATAACTTAAAAGTAGAAGTTTTTAAAAAATTATAACCCAAAAAATATTTTTATGCCATATACTAATAAGAGGACAGTTTTATTTCAAAAGGTACACGGTCTTTGATTGTATTTACGTGGCATCTGGAGCCTTTATTTTTGAAGATAAAAAAAAATGTTTTATATAAAAAATGTGGGTTCTTCTCCATATTATTTTTCGTAATTATTAGTAAAAAATTATCGCGTTAAAAGTGGAAAAATATAGGCAAATTCAATTTTTTAAATGGGGCCACCATATGTTATGCGCTACAATGAAAGATCTTTTTACTGATTTTTATATATATATATATATATATATATATATATATATATATATATATATATATATATATATATATATATATATATATATATATATATATATATATATATATATATATATATATATATATATATATATATATATATATATATATATATATATATATATAAGGGTTTCTGGACTGATAATATTTATTCTTGCGAAAAAATTCCTCTATATGGGGAAGACTTGTCGGGGTAAAGAATTTTATATAAAAACTCTGGATCTTGCTGCATAAACCTATCTATTTCCAATGCATACTTAGGTCGGTCCTGCATGTTTTGATTAAAAAGATTTTGGATGGACATAAATTTATGAGAATGAAATTTGTAAAATTTTGGGGTTGAATAAATTTTATAATCTTTTTTTTAGGTTCGATACCGCATTCAAGATTTATACTTCACGATTTTTTAAAATAATTAAAAATAATTGGTGCTAATCCAATAGAAAAAGCCTAATAAAAATTCTAAAAAAATCTAAGAGATCCAAATCTTTGTTTTTATTTCGTGTTACTTCTTTATTTTTAGGCTTTTCCGTTTACTGAACTTTCTTACTGTGTATTTAATTGTGTTTATAGATGGCTCCCATTGTTAAGAATATAATAAGTGAAATTTCTTTTGCACTGTCGTCACATTATTACTGTTGCCATAACGCACAAGAATTTTTTCGTTTTTAAATACCCATCGATAAGAAATAATTTAAGTATAATAGAATAATAAACCCAAATCTAATATATTTTTTTATTTGTTTAAATTCTAAATGGTTTCCTTACTAATTCATGTTATTATAATATGGTTTATAATATCATATGTTAAATATAATATATATATTTTTATGTATAATAATATATATATATATCATATATATATATATATATATATATATATATATATATATATATAATATATATATATATATATATGATATATATAATATATAATATTAATAATAACCAACTAATATATTCTATATATATATACAAATATTAAATATTACAAATTCTTCTATAATATATCTGTTTACTTTAAATATAATATATTAATATATATATATATATATATAATAATAATATATATATATATATATATATATATATATATATATATATATATATATGTATATATATATAATATATATATATATATATATATATATATATATATATATATATATATATATATATATATATATATATATATATATATATATATATATATATATATAATATATATATATATATATATATATATATATATATATATATATATATATATATATAAAATATTGTTTTATGACTACATCCTACTACATCCCTTTCAATAATAACTTAATCTACATAAATAGAAACCAAATATTAGGTAGATATTACAAAACGGTTGTTCTCCCTCACATATACTTTTTGCTTCTAAATATAATATCTTGAATATTTGTCGTTTTAGAAATGTCAATGTCATTTAACAATGCTTTTAAAATTAAAAAAAAAATTAATATGGTATTATATTTATTAAATATTAAGATGATTTTTAATAATCTCTTTAAAAAAATAAATTTAAATCCTGTTTTTACCTACAAACATAGAAACACAATTTTTTTCCATTTAAAGGAAATTAAAAGTATGTTTAATTTACTCCTTCAATACCCTTTTACTTTAATTATTAAAATTACTTTTCTCTTTTCTATGTCGTGAGTTAAAACTTGTTAACCTATTTTATTTAAAAAAATACATCGTTCTTTAAAGTTAACTTTAAATGTTTTACATGTTTGACCTACATAAAATTTATTATACTGACCCGATACTATAAACTACAGTTTACTAGTTTTTTTAACTAAGAGGTTAAAAGTGCTTTTAAAAAATCGTGGACAATTATGAATATTACAAATTATTTTTATGTTAAATTGTTTTTCTTTATTTTCATTCTATATGTAATACCTGATATATATGATATTGGTAAAAATTATAAAATATTGAAATAGTTTGAACTGAGCACCTAATATCTTTACTCCTTCCTATATTTAGATAATTTATGGGGAATACCTTTGTAATTCTACATTATTTTGTATCTTTTTATACTTTTAAAATAATTATTTTTTCTTGATTTATATCTATCGCAGTATAAATAATTATTAAACCTTTAATCACATTAGTATATCTTGATTAAAAAAGTAGAGTTAAAGGTTTATGCTGGAAAACAATAAAAATATATATTGTCCTCTATCAAATAAGTCTTTAACTACACTTCTTTAATTAAGATGTATTGATTTGATTAAAAATTTAAATATTCCTTGGCATTTGTTTGTTTCCTATAGGCATTTGCTTTTTATATTGTTTTTCTAAAATTCTTAAAATTTCTAGGAATCGCCATGTGTTATTAAAATTTTATGAACTTTTAAAAATGGGATATGGTAATATTTAAATATATACCAATTTTTTAAAGAGTGGTATAATCCATTTTGGGGATTTATTAGCACATTTTGTGTACTTTCTTCAGCTGACCTATTGTCGTTTTTTTTTGCAATTCAAAAAATACACAAATTGTACAAAATAAATCTTTAATATAGATTAAACAAGTTTATCTAATTGTTAACTTTTACCAACAATATAAATTTAATTTTTCATGATAATACTAATTAATGGGGAAAGGGTATAACTTATTAACGTTTCGGTTTTTTTTTTAATAAAAATTTAAGCCTCACTGACAATAAGTATAATTAATACAAAAAATATATAGCTTTATAATTTACCTTTGTTTTTGCCTAAAGGGCAGCTTAAAAATGCTTAAACACAGCATAATCCCAAGCACAAAAACGTGTGGTTAATGGATATTGAGATATTTAATCCATTTTCTGTAAGTTCCACGATGTCCTGGTATTAACATATGTATTGATTTAGTGGTCGTATTAGTAAAAATCTATGCGAAAATTTTAACATTATAAAACCAAATTATATTTTTTTAAAACTCCCCCTAACGTATATTCTGAATTCTTAACAAACAAGAAAATTAATTTATTAGGAAAAAAGATATATATATTTTATCAGTTGATATTGGGTAAAAAGAACATTAGGATTTAATTAAACGTCATATCTGTTTTAAGTAAAATGGCTAAACATGTTTTAATACAAGGCGTAAAACATTCTAGACAAAAATTAAGGGAAAATGGCCTTACGAACAAAAATTAATTAAAATTGCTTAGTAAATACAGAGTGCCCCCCCCCATTCGCCTCGGTTTTTCTACGAGAAATAAAAAGAATTGGGGAAAAACTTTTAGCACGGTCATATGTGGGTCCCCAAGGAGCATATTTCAAAATTATTTTAAAATATACAGGGTGACCCAAAAAGAAAGTACATATCAAAGTTATATTTTTTCTTATGGAACAACCCATATTTTTTGATATTTTTAGATACTATAGACCAAATAAAGGTAAGTTATTGTTATATTTCCTATACCTAAAACTAACCGTTTCTGAGAAATTTAGAGAAATTTAAAAATACAGACCATATTTTAAAATTTGTTTACACCCTGTAACATATAACGAGCTGCTCGTAATTAAATTTATTGCTCAAGGTTTAAGTTAACTATAACATTAAAGTTCTACTTTAATATTATACAAAGTATATATATATATATATATATATATATATATATATATATATATATATATATATATATATATATATATATATATATATATATATATATATATATAATATATATATATATATATATATATATATATATATATATATATATATATATATATATATATATATATATATATATATATATATATATTAAATTTTTATATATATATATATATTTTCTTATTATATATATATATATATATATTATATATATATATATATATATTATATCAGCTGGCCCAAAAATTTGAACTAGTCTTTCGATTTCTAACTATTCGAGCAAATCTTGAACCTGTTGATGTGTCTAAAAATATTGTAGCCAAAAACTTTGAGTTCGCAGAAATTCTATAAAATGGGGACATTAAGCGACTCAGTTACAACAATAATTCATTTACTAAATTTAGTTAGCCAAAAAGCAATTTAGTTGAAGAGAAAATTAGAATGCTAGTAAAACTATATTCGACTGAAAATATTTTAGTACCTAATAGAAATTTTGTTGCAAGATCGCGAAAGATTGTAACCATTAGTTTTTTCTCCAAATTAATGTATATTTCTAAATATTTTAGTATAGACAATTTGAAATTAAGAGGGACAAATTTAATTATAGTAAAATTATTTATTGTCTCTAAAAATTTAGTTGACATACTAAAATTTTTATTTAAATGAACAAATTAGTAGTTGTAGAATAAAAGGTTATTTAGTTTCCTGTTGTTATTTTTTTTAAATTCAAATTTATACAGGAAGTACTTTTTTATTTTGAAAGTGCAAATTTCAAACTCCAATTTTTTCAAGAATTATAGTTTAGGTGCTGTAAACTTTTAAGTCATAAATTTAACTTAGAAAGCTTTACTTGCGTTTACAAGGATTTTTTTAAAATAAAATCCTACAATATCAAAATAAAAAAAACTGAAGCTCATCACCCCATTATGTGCATGCCGCCGCTTCTAAATTTCTTATAATTGACCCTGTGGTTCACATTCCGTATAATAAGCATCAATTTATTATCCAGCGTTTTCATGACGATTGTACAAGGAATCATTTGGATAACTGGTCAATCTTGAAGACCTACATTTATACAAAATTCAATTATCAGTAAAAAAACTCATCAACAAAAAGTGAAATGAAAATGAAATTGTGTTAATTTTGGATTGGAAATAAAACATCTTTTAAACATTTTTTAGATTTATTAAAAAACAGTTCCAGTAGACATTTGTTAGAAAAAAAAAGTTTAGTCACGAGTAGCGTTAACCATTTTGATTACAAATATAACAATATTCCTAAAATGTATCAAATTCGTTTTAGCGTTCGAGCTCCTATACTTTACATCGCATATTATAAAGTTAAGTAAACCTAAAATAACATTTTCAGTAAGTATATTTTAATAAGTTATTAATAATTCTATTTAATGTGTATGTTACCGCGAAAAGCGGAAATTTGTGAATATCATTCCCGGTTATCAAAATTATTATTTTTAATCAGAACCCACCAAAGTAGATAATTTTGGTGACTGTTTATTCAGTTATTTTTCCATTCACCAATTTCAGTTTTTCACGGTAAAATAAACACACAAAATACAACATTGATTTGTCCTTAATTCTAAACACGATAAACCCAAGTCCCGTATTTTGTATACTTACACATACAAATATACATAAAATTTTTAAGCTAGATTACTGTAATAAATGTTAATAAATTTCTGTAAAATCTAACTTAAACTTTGATTTCTGTAAAATCTAACTTAAACTTTGTGAGCCACCATTACAATAAAAAAAAAAATACTGACAAATACATTATTATTAAAGTATTATTCTTATGACAAAGTAGTTGCAGAAATCTTTACAACTCCATTTAAAAAGAACTAAGATTTTAAGTAATATTAACATAAAGTGTATAATTTCGCTTATGTATGCAGTATGTTTTGCAGTTATACAGGTCTGAAAATAATACATAATCCATATTTTTGGTATAACCTACTTCATAAGCAAATATATGCTCATCAAATCCTATCACATTCATAACATTATAAACAATACAAATTTCTTCATTTGAATTAAGTATCATAGTCTGAATACAGCCAAAGATTGGAGGATTTGTGTCTTTTATTAAAATCACAGTTTTTTCTCTAAACACATTGTTGTTAAATACAAACTTGTATACCTCAGAAATAATTTCATGAAAGGAAGACAATCTGGGATCAACAATAGGATCCAAAATATTTATTAAATTAGGAGAAACAAAACTTAATGTCTTTTTTTTGTTTTTGGTATAAGAAAATATTACTTTGTTAACAAAACCATCCCCTGATGTAAAGCGAGAAACCAATTGCAACTGATGTTTTATTGCCAAAGTTCGTGTGATATTTACTTTGGAGCATACAATATTTGCAGCCAATTTGGAAATACGGTGCTTTGACTCAAATCTTAGTGTCATAAGTCTAACTAAAGGTCCAATTTTTTTCATTAGAAAGGGATAGTGCGTCATTATGTGAAATTTAGGTGTTAACGGCCTAAAGAGATCAATAAATAGAGAGTGATGTTGGTAAATTAAGATGCCCAGTTTATTACACATGTCAGGTAAAACATAAGGTTTCAAAATTACTTCTATAATTTTTCTTAGGAGTATGTATATCTTCCAATATTTGTTCCCCTTTGGAATTAGAAAACCAAATAGCAAACCAGCATTAAGAATGAATGACTTCATTTCGGCAGCAGACATTTTAATTATTTTCTTTTTTAAATTGTCAATTGTAATAACCGGAGGCCTGTTAAAATTGACAAAATCAAAAAACCTTATTTTCTTATTTAGAGTTTCCAGTTCAAATAGGTTATCAACAATAATTAGCTGATGAAGTAAATGACCCATAACTAAAACAGCAACCCCTTCAAAAACATCATGAGCAATATCAACACTGAAATTTTCAGTAACATGAAAGAGGTTTTAATGATGATAAACGTTTTATGCCCGTTATGGAACTATTGTCAGAAATCAAATCTACCTGATAATTAGTTTTATTTCTTAGTAATGACGTTACGTGATAACAGAGTTTTTGCGTTTCAGGACGTAAGCACTTGCAGAATCTGCAAAACGAAGTAGCGCTAAAAGATTCTTGAAACCCTAGCAAAGAATTAAGTCCAAGATTATCTCCTAAAAATAACGCAACACAAAAGAATACTCGTATCTGTTTTAGGGGTACTAAATTTAATAAAATACCATTTTGTTTAAGCTCATTTAGCTCTTCTACCAATGTAGAAAAAACTACTTTTTCTCCAAAATATTTTAAATCAGATGACTGAAATTGAAGAGCTATAAAAATATTTTCCAATCGAGCTTGAAAACTTGGAGGCAAGCAAGGAATTGAATAATAGACGGCCCCAATTTTATGAATTCCTGCGTGGGAACCTAGAGGATTTCCACTTTCATACTCATCATAATAAATAAATAAAGGAAACACAACATCATCTCTACTGAAATGTGATGTTTTCTAGTTCCAGAAATTAGTTTGCACAATATTGTATACACGTGTTTTATATTTTAGTTTGTTAACGTATTCTAAAGTATCGTTTAAAACATTCGGTAATTCTAAAAACTTTTTTAAAACAGTGGTTAAAGATATGTACTGACCAGTATAGTTCCTTGGTATAGGAGCTAGTCCAGTTTTTTTTCCAAACGCTGTCCAAGTAAAAATTCAACCGGACGAATATATAAGCCTGCTTTTTCAAGAAATTGGAATCTTATGTATTCGCTGCCAAATGTTTCAAAAATAATTTGAAACTCATCAAAGTACTTTCGTATATGAAATTTATCATCGGGTGATAAGGTTACTAAATGATTAACTAAGTATTCTTTAAATTAATTCAAGGGTTAATTGAGAAGCTCTTGAATCCCGTCAACTATCATTTGAATATCTTTTTGTCTTATGGTTGATTCTGAATACAATTTACTTAAGAATAAAACATTATTTTTGCTTAACTGACTTTTAAAGTTTTCAAATAACTGTGTTCTCTAATCAGTTATTTCTAAATGTTCACAGCTGTTATTAGCTAAACATATTGGATCATTTTGTTGAGGCAAAAAGTTAAAATCAACATTTTTTGTAATGGGAGTACTTTTATGACAATTTACTGATAAATATTTGCGTTCATGTGCTTCCAAATGTTTGCGAAAAGAATTAAGTGTAGGAAACTTTCGGTTACAATTTTCCTGTCCACATTCAAAAATGCTCTTTTCGTGACACTGATGGATTATTTTCAGATGGGTGATTAAAACATTAATTTTAAAGTATGAAGTTTTGCAGAAACTGCAATTCATATTGACAATTATATAAAGTGTAAATATGGTGAACTTATTACCAACATTAACTTACAGAAATTTAGCATGTAATCGAGGATATTCTTACTCAGAATCCAAATAATATTTTATATCTGCAATTACAGAAGCGGTGGAGGAATGTTTTTTCTTATTTTTCATTCCAAATAGCATCTCTTCTAGGAACAGCCAAATATGCTCATATTCAGATGGAAAATCAACATCGAATGCATGAAACAGCTTGAATGTAAGTTCAAGTGTTCTTATTGCTGTGTCAACTCGATATTTAATTTCGCTGTCAATAATAATATAATATACTGGATCATTTAACTCCCCTATGATGCCAACAAATGGTTGTAAGGTTAAAGTCGTTTCCTTCTAGTTGTTATTTTGTCATCTATTTCATCAAAATTCTGAAAACAAAAATTAATCACTAGTTAGTAAACGAGGCCATTGGCACACAGCTTTACGTGGGTTTGAAACCGCCGTTATCAGCACTTAAATAATTCAGAGTTTTATCCCCTTTTAAGGTGTTAACCCCATGGAGGTAAGTAACTATTTTTTACGCCGTGCTATACAGCACGGCATGGTCAAGAAAGTTTGAGAAATATGAAAAAGTTTTTTATAGTTCATTTCTCCGAAAATGTTATTTCTTATAAAAGTTAATGCGCCGTTCTAAATTAAATATAGATAATTATATTTAGGAGTAAAATATCTTTATCTTGCAAGGTGCCAAAAATTTTCATAGGAAAGGGTTGTTCATATTTTTTAAAGAAATAGCCTGATATTTAGTTTGAATGATGTATCATCTTTGTTTTATTTTTTAGAAATTATTTTTCTAAATACCTCTAAGTTTCATTTTTTAGGTTAAATAAAACATTTTAGATGAACCACCCGCTGAAATAATTTAAAAACAGATGTAGAGAAATATTCAATAAAAATGTTTTATTAACTGTTACCAATTTTCCATTTTTCATTGTAAATCGTTTTTTTCTAATAGGTTCCACCTTCTAGATTTTCAATTTTATTTAGGCAACTGACTAAGCTAAAATGCTTAATATGCATTTTACAGAAAAAAATTAAATTTGGAAATATTCAGAGAAATAGTGGCTGAAAATTTAAAAAATATTGGTATAAATCCTTGATAATTGAGTCAACCAAATTTTCATATTTAGGTATAATTTTAAAAAATAAGCAAATTATTTATATGAATAATTGTTGTATCCAGCAAGTTAAAGGTTACTTTAAGTAAAGTTAAAGTCTGATCCAATGATTACTAATTCTATCAAGGTTAATTTTTTTTGAACTACCCATAATTTTCCACGCCTTTAGATCACCCAGTAGATAATATGAAAATATGGAAAGTGAAATAATAAAAAATGTTTGCTAAGAATCTAGTATGATTACCTTAAAATGTGCAAAAAAACTTTCAGCAATCTCAGTCCTAGTAGGCCTCCAATTGTAACCTTTTCGGGACCTTTTAAGCGTTACAGGGTTAAACAAATAAGGCAGTGATAATATTATTTGCAGTATGGAATCTGAAAAATAAATTTAAAAAAATACTTGAATATAGCAAAAAGTTTAAAAACATTTTTCAATCGTAATACTGAAGTTGTATTTAAAGATATATTCAGTTTCTAATCTTGCAATTCCTCGTGATTATGTGTTAAGAAGGTTTAGATAGAGGACACAACAGTAAATAAAGTAAATTTTCATTAGCAGTTTAACAAGAATAATCTTTACCATGTGTCCTATATATTAGTAACAAGGAAAACCTCATGGTGGCGTCCCATGTGCAGAAAACCGGAACGGAACTGTCAAATTTCTTTAATTTGATTGGCCCATTTAAATTTTAACAGACAGCCGACTCTATGAAGCAATCAAAGAAATTTGACAGTTCCGTTTCGATTTTCCGGACATGGGTCGATACCATAAAAAGGGAATATTCCCAATATTGTTACATAATTTCTTTAAAATGTCTTCTTACCCCTGCACTCTACTCCTTCAAAACACTTATCTTTCTTTCCTCTAGTTCCTTTTTAATACCATCAAATACTTTTGGCAGTGTTGAATATATAATATCAATTTTTTCAGGATACTTTTTGTTAAAATCTGTTTCAATCTGAAACGAAATTTATTTATATTTTATGCGAGTACAATAAAATTAAAATAGTTTAGAAGGCAACTTTAAGATTCTATGATTTTAGGTACAGAAACAAAATTATCCGTTTATCTTCTGGTTTTTGAATTCTATATGTTTGTTCCTAGAAAAGTCACCAATAAGTGAGGGTTTATTAGATTTTCTAAGAACAGTTTGTTGACTATTTTTGCTAGACATGTTTATCACTGACTGGTTTATGACTCTCTAAGCATATTTATTTTCATCTTACCTTCAAAAGCGAATGAAAGTAATTTAAGCTAGATTTGTAATTTTAATATCCTAATTAGTAGGTATCTTGTATGTATTAAACTTTATTAACATCTTAAAATTCAAATATCTAAGTAAAATATCAAAATCGTCAGGCCCCAAAACACTAGTACTCTTATAGAAGTTTATTTTAAATTCTCCATTCTACTTACCAGTTCAATTCCACTATTTAATTTTAGACAAGGGAAATCATTAAAAATGGTTTCTAACTTTGAATGTAAATATATTTTCTTCCTTATCTTGTATGTTTCTTCCCAAGCCTCCAAGACTTTAGTAAGAGGTTCAGTTGCAACTTTCAAAAAATCCAATGAGGAACTGTTTTCCTGTATTTCACTTTCTGCAGTGTTTTCATCAATTTTTTTTGGCTATTAGCTAACCTTAGGGCTGCTCGCACATTAATATATCTAAACCATAATTTTCCTTTCGGTCCTCCCTCTCCAGAGGTTATAAAGTATATATCTTTTTGTTGATGGCTAAACAAAGCCAAAATATCTGCAGTTGCTTTTTCTAATGTCGATGCCTTGAGTCTAAAAACAGTTTAATTTTATTGAAAATTAATTTTATTGAAAATTTGTGGTATTTCTGTAATATTTATATCTGGTGTCCAAAAATGGTGATTACAAATTTTAGGTGTTCCTGCATTTTAAAAAATATTAAAAAATTCATATTAACATAGGACCCACAATGATTCCATAAGAAGTTACATGCCCTTCAAGATGATATCTGAAAAGCAGTTTTTATTTCATATATTAGTATCAACTTATAAGAGAGGAGTGAGCTGACAAATAAAGTTAAGGTTATTGAAGGTAAATTTTTAAAAATATCAGGTGACCCATGTCGCAGTGGCTGACTGTTTAAGGTCAATTATTTTTAGTACAAAAAATGTTTATGTTAAACAGTTTTATTGAAATGTACTAAAAACTAAAAAATAAAATAAGTATTTTTTTTTAATAAAATCATTGGGCGTAGCGTAACCTGAGTACACATATAAATACTAAGCCCAACGATTTTATTAAAAAAAATTTTTACTTATTTTATTTCTTAGTTTTTAGAACCTTTTAATAAAACCGTTTAACACAATTTTTTTTTACTTATTTTATTTTCAAGTTTTTAGTTTATAATTTTGTTACTCAATGAAATCTGCCATTTTCTAGCTCCGGCCATCTTGAATCTGCATCTTTTTTTTTAAGTTTTAGTATTCTACTAGTTAAGCCCTGTCATTTGATAGCCATATTGAGATAGTTGTGAAAAAATAAGTAATCGGCCATATTGTGTCTGCGGCCATCTTGGATTTAAAATGATACAGAGAGCATTAAATGGTATTGTCATTAAACTAAATGAGTGTACCAAATATCAGATCAATCTATCAACAGGAAGGGGGTCAAGCTAGTTAAAACCGTTTAAAAAAGATTCTCTTTGTAATTTTTTTTTATACAATATTTAAGATGAAGGGATTTATGTTAATATATCTTTCCAAATTCTGTCGGTGATCATTGCTTAATTTTTTTCCGATTTAACAACACAATCTGGCCTTCGGTTTTTCTTAGTAATGTCTCTAAGCCCTACAAAATTATTTTTTAGCTATTAAGGTAGTGATTAAAAAGAAACTGTCCAGTGTCCCTCTAACCCTATAAAATTATTATTTAACTATTAAAGTCTTAATTAAAAAGTAACTGTCGAGTGTCCCTATATAATACCTCCATTTCTGGAGAGAAGCATAATTATTAATCACTATTCCACAAAATTATAAAAAGTGTTGCAGCTTCTACAATTTTCTCATTTTATTAAATTTATGATAGGTAATTCATTAACTAATTCGTAAAAAGATTTTTTTTTCCAAGACATATCTCAGTGCTTCCTCTAAAAACAAAAATGTTATTTTCTAGCAGGTAGCGAAAGTTAGAAATAAAACTTTTGCCCTGAGATTCCCACAACAGTTGGTTACAAAATTTAGCCCTCTGCATAGTCAAAGTAAAAAGTTTTCGTTAGTTTGTGTTTCAGCTACAAATGTCATAATTTTAATTTTTCACTTTTAATCTGAATGTTGCATTATATATGTTTAAACTTTTCTTGCTGCACGTAAAAATTTAAAATATATTACTAACCAATTATAATGTTTACTCACCCTTGGGGAAATATACTATCAATTTTTTGAGTTTTATTAGGCGATTCATTTTCGGATACCTGTCGCTTTTGAGGTAGCGTGGGGTTGTTTTCATTACCCGTCTGACAATTAAAAACGTCATTGTTTAAGGGCTTCAGTTAGTTCTTCATCACCCTCATATTCAATATACGTGTCTGTTGACACTGTTGAAGTCGTATCTGTTCATACTTCTACTGTCTAAAATAGATCGGCTAATATAATTATTGCAAGTAAATATTTGATTCATTGTACAGAGTGTCCCGATTTTGAATGTTTTGCAGGGTATCTCCCTTATTAGTAGAGACAGAAGGTTGCGGTTTGCACAATACCGTGCTACTTTTTTGTGAAACGAAAGATGCAATAAACAAAAATTTCATGGCCCCTTGGTTTTATAGATACAGGGTGAAATTGAAAATTTTGCATTTTTGAGCACCCCTCGTATCTCGGATACCGTGTAGACTATTAAAAAAGTACATTTGAAAGTTGTTTTTTCTTTCGAAGCTGTTATAACACAGAACCTAGACTTGAGGAAAATTTTAAATAAATAAATTAATAAAAGCCACTGAAGATAATCAAAAATCCATATTGAGAAAAACAACTGTTATTTTTAATATAGTGTATCATATATGAAAGGATGTCTATTGCTTTTAAAACCAAACAAATATTAACGCTGAGATTCACTAGGCTAAAATTGCTTAAACCCTTGGCAGGTTTATCCAAAAGCACCGGTTACATATTAAATCAAATAGTTTTTTAGGAGTACTACCTAACACTTATTGGTAAACTTTTAAACCACTGTTAGGTTTAAGACAGTGCAAGTTTAGAAAATGTTTGTGGGAGAGACGTACATGTAAAATTTGATCATTTATGTATTATCCATTATATTTTAAAAAAAAAATTAAGCTATTTTCTTATGTTCCTCAAAATACGAGCAAATAAAGCCACTTTAAAGTTAATAATTTGAAAAGACCTGGCTTATTTGCCATCTATATACAGTGGCAGGCATAAAATTGGCGACATGTAGGAAAACTTTTTTCTTATATAACAGAAAAAATTATTGATGTTAAAAGAATAAAGAAAAACTACTTCTTATGTTTTGAAATAAAATACAAAATACTGATGTGACTAAAAAATAAACATCCGTCTTTTATTCCCTTTGAGTTTCCTAATAAGCAATCATAAATATAAACAATTGTCCATAATGTAAATACTATACTATAACTTACTAAATTTTTTAAAAATGTAATCACCTAATTGTTCAAAAAGAAATTAGGAAAACTAAGATCAATTTAATATGCATAATTGAAAAAAAAATACTTACTTTATTTTGTCCAGATAAATGTTCTCTATAATATTTTAGGAAAATGAGCCGAGGCCCACTTTTAGGAAATAACTTCCTAATCGTTTCACTATCTAATAATCCAAAACTGGTATCATCTATACCTTCATCTGAGGAAAGAAATAATAATAAAAAGTTACGTACCTACAGTGTGTCTACGTAAGTTGGTGCCATATCGGAAACTTTTTTATTATTAATTTTACGAAAAAAAGTTATTCTTTATAAAAAGTTCTGCATGGTCCAAAACCTAGAAGGCAACCAACAGATAGCAAATTGTATTACTTAGTCATCTACGAGGTTTGGCTAAAAATGTAATTTTTGCTCAAGAGTAAATTACTCGGTAAAGTATATACCTGTATTTTTGCATAAATCGAAAACTGGTATTAAGATAAGATATTAAGAATTAAAAATTACTTTTAAATATGCGATTTTGTTTATTTACAAAAAAAAAATGTTTTTTGGATTTTTTTCTGCTTTAATGGTGAAAATTTAGGTTTATACGTTAATGCAATACATTTAATAAGTATAAATTTCATAGGACAATTTAAAATATACTTTTTAAATTTACTGTTATTAAAACAAGAACAATGTACAATGCACTAATGGACAAACCTAAATTTTCACAATTGTCGCAGAAAAAAAAAATTGTTAATAAACAAAATTTCATATTTAAAAGTAACTTTTATTTCTAAACATCTTTTCTTTATAACAATTTTCGTTATTAGCAAAAATACAGGTACTTTACTCTTGAGTAAAAATTACATTTTTGGCCAAAAATCGTAGATGACCAATTCAATTTTATATCTGATAGTTGCTTTTTGGGTTTTGGATCATGCAGAACTTTTTATAATGAATAAATTTTTTTCGTAAAATTAATAATAAAATAGTTTTCCATATGACGCCAACTTACGTAGGCACACTGTATATTGATTAAAACAATAATTATGTATAGACAGGCCTTTCACTTTCCATATTTCTATGATATAAATACTTTATTATTTTAATAATAGTACGAAAATTGACAAAATTAAGCTTTTAATAAAAAAGCACTAATAAAGCTGTGAACTAACATGGTTATTTTTTATTTTTAATCCAAAAATATCAAACAATATTGCTGTTGATCACAAAAAGGTAACAAAACCGGCAATGGAAAAAAAAAACATTTTTAACCTCAAAATTTATAAGGTCAAAAATTAGTTACTAGTAAATGATTTTATTCTTACCGATGAGCTTGACACCATGGTATAAGAGACACTATAAAAATGGCATTTTTTAGTAATATGTCGATCTGTATACTACAAAAAAATGTCATTTTATAACGAAAACTTATCAATAAGCATTAAATCCAAAACCTTCCGATGTGTTTATCGGTGAGAATAAAAAAGCCCCAAATAATTTATAAAAAAATCGAAAATCAGGTAAACTTTAACTATTTATGTATTACCTTCAAATATTTTTTTATTCGTATAGGGTAAAAGTTTAATTCAGAGTTTAAGTATTTCGTTCCTACTTACCTCCAATGCATCTAACGCGTTTTGCAGTCCCCATTCTAATAATAATAATTTGTATGCCATCACAAAAAACAACCAACACAAGGGGCAAAAACAGAACTATACGGATACAGTCCGCGGATATACCACTCAAGGGTTAGATTTTCGATACCACTTATTACCACAAAAAAGATCACTTATCTTATAGCTGAAGTAAAAAATGACCTCACCTCAGAACATAACCACAGTATAGAAAAGTATTATAACAGTATCTCCACTCAACGTCGGCACCTTTGAACTTTTAGTATACGGTTGAATGACCTTGACGACGCCATTTTCTAAAGCAAATATTCAGGAATGTACTGGCCACACGCAATAGAACAGAGTTGTACTTAGTAAAATTTAATTTTTAATTAAAAAGTATTTAGGTTTTTATTTTTTTGTGTCACATACCTTCTTTAAGAAAAATGAACCTAAACCTTAAAGATGATTAAAAGAGAAATAATTATTAATATCATTTTAAAAATATTGTCATGTTCAAAATGATACTTAAATGCATGCCATTACTAAAGAGTTATATATAGAGTATTGTTCTGTAGGAACTTTTCTTAATTTGCATGTAAGCTAAGATAAAAAGATATTTAAGATAAGAGATGATGACGAGGAGGACGACGTAATCAAATTCGTCCTTACAGATTTTTTTGTATAAAATTATCTTTTGTCGTTTTGAAGGTAAATTTGTGTAATTTAAATTTACTGTGTCGTCAAGATTAAGTCGCCTTGAAAGACCCCAGTGGCGTGAAGTGAGTGTCCTTGTCTTTTAATGTTTGTTCTTTGTATTGTCCTATCTTTAAATAGCTAATTAACTTACTAAGTAATTATTAACATTATTAATTTATTATTTGTACCACCAAATATAAATAGCATAAAATCGTGGCTAAATGGACTAAGTCCGAGACCAAAAAAGAAATACCACAATTTTTTTAAGGGTTAAATATGGAAAGGTAAAAAATATAAATAAAATTATGAAGTAATATACAGAAATAAATGAATAAATCAGTCACCAAGTGTAAGGAAACTTTCTGCTTATGTAACAGTTGGATGTTTTCTGGCTGAGCCCCGATTTTCGACTTAGGGGAAAGAAAATTCTGATAGAAACGGTGTTTTGTTTGCCTCTTTCTATTACAATCAGAAGTAGGTAATTTGAAAACAGAGGGGAAAACCCTTTCCTTTAGAAATTTTTACTCGCTAAGTCGAAAATCGTGCCCCTGGTGTTTAGTTTTGCCTAAATAATCATAGGCGTTTGTTTTTTTTTGCGAACGAAAGCTACATTTACAATCACTTGTGATATTTCGAATCGGTATTTAAACAATTGGTTTAACTTCACTTGTTAAATCCTAATTTGATAAGTGAGGTTTAACCAATTGTTTAAATGTCAATTCGAAATTTCAGAAATGATTGTGAATGCCCATGAAGACGTTAGTGATATTAAATTTGTAGATGTAGTGTATGGGACGAAAAAGTGTAGTGTACTTTTTAAATAAAATTTAAACAGTTTCTTAAACACTTGCTCTATATTTTTTTTGTTATATATTTTTAATATAAAATACTGCTTTTTTATTATTTTAATATTGTTTTAAATTAATATATTCAATCTGTATGAAATAAATAAATGTGTATTAAATCTATCTTGCTGGTGAAAGATAATAAATAAAAACATATAAGGTTATAGATTGTAATAAAACAACATGTTCCTTAAAAATTGCAGTAATTTCATCCTTTATTTACAATTTTGCTAATACATATCTCCATATTACTATTTAACAAATGTTTTAATACTAGATTTAAAAATATATACCTCTAATAACAATTAATATAAAATATCTATATCTATCTATTTATAAATACCAAACTTTTATTTTAGCTGAAACTGAATAATTCTATTCATGTTTCCAACTAATCAGCTTATTTTTCCTTTTTCGCTTTTCTACCCCTACTTGGCTTTTAAAATTTCGGTTAATATCCTTCAAAGTATAAAATAGTCTGATTCTTGAAAATAATTTTAATTGATACATAAGGGGAAAGTTAGGACAGGGGTGTTTATAATCACATGTGTGAAACAAATTAACATATTTCTTTACAATATTATTTTCTAAAATAAAATCTTTAAAATTATTTTGAAAAAGTACCTCCAATGTAGATATAAAAAATACAAAATCGTTTGCTGGCATCTTTAAATTGCCAAACGTGTCATTATTTTTATTTTTGTATGCCTTAAAAAAGCAATATAGGCTTGTATCATCCAAATCCTTGTAGGATTTTGAATAAATCTCACATGTTTCACATGCGTGTTTTTTAATGATTTGGATATCAAATAGCCACACACATACCTAACTATGTTTTGCTCTAAAATATCTTGTGACCTATAATCTGTGTCAACAACAGGCAACACATCAACTGACCCAGGAATTGTTGGTACTGGGTCTGAAAACATTGAATTTGCAGAAAAATCTGCAATTTTAAACAGCATTTGATCTGTATCTCCTTCGCAGTTTTCAGACCCAGAGTTTAGTAAGTTTAAACATAGGATTTTCTTAAAAGTTCTTTGAAATTGTATAGGAGACGGGTTAACACAATTCCCATTTAGTTGCTTAATGTTGCCAAAAAAATTTTCAAGAGAATATTGATTAAGTCTTCTTGAAAGAACGTACTTAAATCCCACAGATTTTAATAAATTAAATAATTGCTGAAAACCATTTATAGTTATGCACCAGCCTTTAATGAATTTAACTTTGTTAGTAACTTTTATACCATTTTTATCAATAATTTGTAATTTTTTAAAAATTGCTCACAATCATTCAAAAAATTTAATTGGTATTGTAACCCCTATAGGCACTATTATATTTTTTCGTACTGGATGTACATGAGGAATTTAATAAATCAAATAACTTATCAAAACGCTCTATAACTTCTGATGTTGCTGAAGCTGCTACTGGCAACATGCCAAAACGAATATACAAATTTAAAGCGGAACAAACTGTGACACTTGATACCTGACTAGCATATTTAACCTTCATAAGTTCAAAATTATTTGGTGAAATATGCGAGTCAGTAAGTTTTGGAGCAGCTCCCATTGTATAAGTTTTGTCATGATTGTATAACTGCTGCAAGTGTTCCCAAGAGGTTCTCTTTTCACCAAAAACAAAAGAGTGTTTTAATAAGTTATTTCTCGTTAATTTTACTAAATGAGGAGTGTCAAACATATATATTATTTTCCTCCCATTAACATGAAAGAATGGTTTGTCAGGAGTAACACCCAGTGCCTTTGCCATATTCCAGTTATTTGATCCAAGATCGCTAACCACAACCGGAACTATTAAACCAGCTTCTGAAGTCTTTTCCAGAGCTTCAAATAAAATTTATTTTAGCTTTCGTGGAGTACAAGCTGAATGGTGAAAGTAAAACGAAAGAGGTTGTTTCCATTCATGTAGCAGTCCTTTTAACATAAAAATGGTAGCATTTTCTGCTGGATAAAACTCCATTCTTTTATCACAAAAACTTTCTAATCCTACAATTTCATCTGTCCCCATATTATAAAAGAGATTTGACTTTATTGCCATCTCATCAAATGATAACACACAATATTTATCCAAGTCTGTAAAATTTTTAGTTTTAATTTTCAATATTTTTAACACGTCATTATTAAGTCCAGGTGTTATTTTAATGTTTTTTACGTGCCTTAATAATGTTGAATAACTTGGCAAAGAAAATGTTATTCTCATTCTTTTATACAACTTCGGACCTGTAAAATACATGGCTAAATATTCTGTTTTAAATTCGAATGAAAATCTTTTGCCTTTAGACTTTTTCTTGCCCTGAGCAGCTTGAATGGTAATGAAATTTCTCAATTGTGGAGAGCAAAACTTAAGAGGGCACCTTTTGTAATCTTTAAGAGTGATATGCTCCAAAACCTCATCCTTAGTATTCCTGAACTTTTCAGTCAATTTAGACAGAGTATTTTTTAATGTATGATTTTCTGCTCTTAATTGGATGTTTACTTGTCTAAGGTAGTTTTTCCTTGGAGTTGTAGAAGATATACTAGAATCAGTTTGCGAAGATCGGGAGGGAGAAAAAATATGTTCTGGTTCAGGTGTGCTTGGTGATGGTTCATCTGCAATAAAAATTCACTTTATAATTTTTATCATGTATAATACAAACAGAATACCAAACTATAAAAAAAAACAAATAAATGTCTTTGTATTTTAAAACGCTTGATATCACCACAAAAGACATTGTAAAAGATATTTATAACATTTTTTTTCTTTTTGTGGAATATACAGTGACCATCATAATTGTTGAATCATATGGAAAATTTTTTTATTTTTTATTTCGTACAAATTTTTACTCTTGATAAAAATCTCTGCATATGCTTAAACTTACAAAGCACTGATTAAAGGTTAAATAAATCTTCCTATAAATGAAGTAGATGCAAATTTACAAATTTTGCATAAGAGAAAACTACCTTTATTTTTGAACTTAGAACAAAATATTATTTAAAACAGTACATTAATTCAAAACAAACACGTTATTTACCCTTCCTAAGCTTTTCCTGCACTGTTACAATAAAAATTACTTACATTGATTTTTATATACTTTTTTAGTAATTTATTTGTCACAGTAAAGCAATATTAATATTTACTATATTTGTAAGTATTAAGGAATCACTTATGTTTCTCTGTAACCTCTTATAAATTTATAAAGATATATGTATTTACCTTCCACACCAACGTCTCCTGATTGATCTAACATTCTAGGCTCGTGCAACATAATGTTTGGTTCATTTTCTAAAAAAAAAATAATAACTATAGGAAAACTATTTAATCAAGGGCTGAAGGACCTAGGTCGATAGACATTTGTACTGTTATAGACAGGGTGTCCCAACTCTATTTATACACGAAATAACTTCGCCCCTGTACTAGATACAAAAATAAACTTCAAATAAGAAATGTTTATTTGGATACACTCTTTTTACTGGCAGTAGCAGTTTATATCCAGGGTGTAATAGAAACAGAATTTTTGTTATCAAGCAGGTTTTTTTAAAATGGAACAGCCTGTATATTTTAACACATTTTAATTCTGTAATCAATTCTACATCAAAAATGTATAGCACACTATACGTCAATTATTGCTGATTTTTGAGATATCAACAGTATGCTGATATACTCATTAGCGATTAAAAGTGAAGAAAGAAAATAATATTTTGGTTTTAATTATTTTTAAATAATTCTGTCACTGTCAGAGTGACAAATAATATAATAACATGTAATTAATACTCTTTTATTGTAAAAACTTCTAATAGGTATGTCAGCAATTTAATTTCTTTAGACACATATTTTTCTACTTGCACTAAAAAACAGCAATACGTCAGTTATGGCTGGTTTTTAGGTTAAGTAAGTAAATATGTATCTAAAATAAACTAACAAGCTGAATTACCTATTGGTAGTTCTTACAATGGAAGGTAATTAATTACATTTTATTATATTATTTGTCATTCTAATAGAGACAGAATTGTGTAAAAATAATTAAAACCAAAATATTAATTTATTTCTTCACTTTTAATCGTTAATAAGTATATCAGCATACTGTTGATATCTGAAAAACCAGCAGTAATTGACTTATAGTTAGCTAAACATTTAATATGTAGAATTTAATACAGAACCAAAATTTGTTAAAATATACAGAGTGTTTCATGTAAAAAAACCTACTTGACAATAAAAATTCTGTATTTGAGACACCCTGTATATAAACTGTTACTGTGAATAAAAAGAATGTATTTAAATAAACATTTCTTAATTTAAGTTTATTTTTGTATCTATACAGGGGCAATTGTGTATAAATAGAGTTGGAACACCCTGTATGTTTCTATATTTAATGGTACAATAAATTACATTAAGTAAGTAAGAAAACTACGTCACTTTTTAGTAATCATTAAGGAGGCTTCATAAATTTAATGATTTGATTTGCAGTTCCACTTTTCTTACAAAATAAAAAAATTGTTTTATTCGCAATGGGTGCATCATTATCTTAAAATTTACCTTTCATATAAATGCCATCATCAGTTAGATTACTTTGTCCCTATTGTATAACTTCTGAGCAAACAGATGTGCACTCATTAAGCTTAATTCCTGAAAATAAAAAATAAATAAATATCCATATTGCAAAATATACAGGATTTTTTCTTATACTTTATAAGTTAGAAATATAGCTCTGAGCAACCGTTTTGATTATGATAAATGGGCTTAAGATGTTTAGTGCAACCCGAAAGTATATAAAGAATACATTTAAACATTCATAATATGAGGAGGTTAGTAGCAAAGGGGTACAAGTGACAATTAGAAAATACTGCCCCATAAAAAAGTTTATCAATTTGTTGCACACTTATTGGACCACACTGTTATACATGTGCAATAGTAAAGTAAGTATTCACAGTCTTTTCCTTACCTGGGTTTATAGTAATATTTTGCAGAATTCTAATTTCTTTTAAGGGATTCTTAACAGGAAACTTAGGAGTACCACACTCAGTACCAGTTGCATTACCTAAAAGTAAATAAATTAGTCATATAGGATGTCACAATACTTTATTATCTTATATGTTGTTTTCCATTTAATGTATAAAAAATGTCTTAGTGCAAAAATTATAGAAGAAAAAGAATTACATAATTTTAAAGATATTTTTGATAAAATATAATGCAAGAAGAACTGTGGCTTATAATATTATTTTTAATCAAACGTCCAATCTTTCTTTTATGACAATTAAAAAATAAATGTAAATTATAACTGCAATCTTACCTTTATAATCTGGATCCTGGCTGAAGATGGAATAAGTGTGGTCCAAATACAGTGGGAGTGTTGTTGACGATGAGGATGGTCTTTCTAATGATGGAAAAATAGTTGGAATTGCATGTGGCTGCAGTCTATTTCTTAAATCGTTTAAAAACATTTTGTCCTCAAAATGATATGCACAAAGACGGATTCCCTTATGAAGATTCTCAATATCAATTAACAAATCCTCTCGTCCAGAGGCTATTGCCCAAATTCGAGCCCTAAAACAAAGTTTATAGTTAACCAAGCTCCAGACTTTTTAAATAACTATAATATACTCATGATTAATCTACAAACTATTAAAGTGGCTACATGCAGAGAGTATCTCATTTTGATGTCCTATATGAAATGAAATTAAAAAGAATAGATATTAAAACATTTGTTAGACCATCTTTCAAGCACTTAAATTTTATTTATTGTATCCAGCTTAGCTATTTGAATGTTATTTTTAATCCTCAACATTTTTTTTAATAAACATTTTCAATGAAAAATAAAGGTACTTCCCTCTTGAGCAATATTTATAATTCTGACATACCTCGTATACCACTGCAAAACAATAATATCTCATGATTGCATTTTAGATTTTAGACCATGCAGAACTTTTTATAAAGAATAACTTTTTTTCATAAAATTAATGATAAAAAGTTTTCCATATGGTGCAAACTTAAGTAGACATGCTATATAAAATTACTGTAGGAAACAGCTTACAACAGGAAGGAACCAGATAATTAGTAAATGTAAGTCGTCTTCTTAGAGATTAAATTTAAACCTGCAGGTAAATTATGTAACAAAATAAAAAAGAAATGTCTTTCCTGTCAATGCTTCCTCCGCTTTATAGGAAAGAAATTGCCTTTCTATTTTGTTACAGTATTCGACTGCTGTAGTACCTGCCTCTACATTGGTTGTGGTTAGTTGTGGTTAGTTGTGATGAAAAACATTTACAGTGACAAAAATAAGTTAAAACTAAATGTCAACAAACTGACTGTATAGATAAAAATGAAACTCTTGTTATTCATAACTAACATACACTATTTTACACATTGTTGAGTAAAGTTTTGATATCATAGGTATCATTAAGAAAAACATGTTTATGATCTAAACTGGACCCTATTTAATACTTGTTCTTAAGATAGTAAAATTTTACCTCAAATTTAACCAAATAGGTAGTTATTCAAAAGTGTAAGATAATTTTGTACACTGGTTGTGAATGAATCAAGTACATCTTTATACAGTATGTCCACGGATATACATAGTATATCACAATTTATACAAAACATAATAGCACAAATCGACCAATAATTTTAATGTTCAAGGAAGAATGTATGGCAAATGGTTTTTAAAAAATAGGATTTATGTTGAGAAAGATGTTTTGTCGTGCACAGGGACCACAAAAATGTGAAAATAGACCAAGAGAAAGCTGGTCTTGTTTTTAATAACACAGCAAAGTGTTAAATAAAAAAGGTTTTTAGAATTGAATGGGCATATAATATCTGAAATTTCAGTTAAACTAGGTAAATTACGAGTATAAAACACTAATAAAAAAATGTGATACTAAAATAAAAATTTTGTTGATTTTAAGTATAGTTTCAGATATTCACTCGACTCTTAAAACATTTTTTATTTGACACCTTGCTGAATTATTAAAGGTAAGTGCACTTTTCTTTGGTCTATTTTTCATTTTTGTAGTCCCTGTACAAACAAAATATTTTCTTAATGTAAAGAAAAGCAGTTGCCTACGCCACTTTTAGAACATTACAATTTATCTATTCGTGTATTGTAAAGTCACCTTGGACGTACTGTATATGCTATGGAAATTACTATATTAGCTATAATAAAATAAAGGGTAAGCGATCGCCAATGGTCAAGAATAGCGCCGCAGGATTAGGAAACAAAAAATGTTATCCAAATAAATTGGCCAGAAAGAGGTGTAAATACAGGAAAGTGAGGTTAGAAACTAGAAAACTATTATTACCAAAAAACATAATTGTAATTACTACTTACCTTTCTGGATCTTTGGGAAACTTAAAAAAACTGGAATTTGTCTTTAGTCTACTATTTTTGCAGTTTCTAGCAGCACAACGATGAACGGTATCCATAATAAACAGAACGCAAAAACAAAACACAGCCACGGCAGAAATATCGAACACAACAATTCACTTCAGTGACTAAAACACAAATGTGATACGAAGACATATTAGAATTAATATTTATATAGGGATAATGCCAGCTTTCAGCCCCCATAATATGATTAAATTATTTAATTAGGGTTAAATGAGGGTTGGCTGAATACCTGCCGGCTTTATGTCCACTACCTGTGCGACTACCTGAGTGTTGGCACTGTTGCCAGTTTTAATGCGCTTGCTTCCTAAATAAAAATGTTTTTTTTTATTTTTTTTTTTATTTTAGTATAGACATATTTTAATTAAATAATTATTGGGTAGTTTATGCGTATTGTTGAAATTGTTTTTTTTTTCTAATACCTACTTAATTTTTATTTTTTTCTCTCCTAAGGTTCCAACTAATAGGGTATTTTTTAAGGACGTGACAATCTTGCAAATAATTTTGTCTTTTGAACACTTTTGACTTATTTTTGCCTAAGAAAATGGCCGCCTGTCTTGCGCGACCAATCTGCGCGAAATTTTCCCGCCAGCTGACTGGAAATACTGTTTTATACTTTTGTATACTGTGACATAACGCAGATAGGGAATTCTGCAGAATGATCGAGAACCGAGCAGAACCACACTTTCGATGCGTACGATTTTAGACGAACTATGCCGAAGAACCGGGGGAAAACCCGCGGGAAATAAGATTTTTAGTACTGGCAAATAAAGAAGTTTATTTACGATTAGTTGCCGACTTAGTTATCATAAATAAAAACATTTTAAGTTGCTATTGCTACTAGCTAGTACTAAGGGACTTAGTAACTGTTGCTGATAGCTTTTATTTAAACAGGCCTTTAACTAATTTTTTTAGTTATGGTAACAATGTTAATTAGTTATTATTAAAACATTTACAAAAATATTTATTTTAGTTGCATTAAATGGTTAAATATAGTTGTTGTAACTCAAAGGAAGCAAATTTTTAGTTGCCATTACTAAAAAATATCCAACTAAACTGTTTAGTTGGCGGGTTTTTCTCAGTGTAATGGTAGGCTAAGTATGGTCCTATGGATTGTTGAAATTGACAGAAATTCTTTAAAGAATTGACAATTATATAATTTTGTAATTTTATACGATTAAAATAACATTAATACGAATTAAACGAATTAAATAATTTTACTGAATCTTATTTTAGACTTTTTAGATTTTCTTTAAGAAATAGAACATATTATCTCTTGAGAAGTTAGGCTAGCCCAAGAAAATCAATTTATTTTGATAATAAATAGATACTATACAACAAACATAGATTTTTAGAAGCAAAATTAATTTTAAAATTTAAATAATTGACAAGCTACTACTTTTTACTCAATAATTATGAAAAACAAAATTACGATCGCAGTAGATCATTTTTATTAGTTTTTTTCCTATTTTTAAAGGGGTGTGATATTCAAAACTTAACATTTTTAAGAAAACCCTATTCCCTTTTAACTGGTTAACCCAATTTTATACATTTACAAGAAAGCCCGATTTTTATGTTGGCAACATATCTTATAAAAATATTAAAATAACCAAATAGGGCTTAAAGTAACAACATCAGCTTATGCTTAAATATTCTTAATTATTTTGATTGATTGATTTATTTATTGTTCTTTTTTTTTGACAACTACCACATGCTTGCAAAAAATTAGAACAAAGCGGCACAACATGATTTTGCGCACTTTATAATTATTTGGGCTGGATTTAGTTCGCGGACGACGCGACGGTAGCAACATCAGTAAAAATGTATGATCAACTACAGTGCACAGCTGATAGACAACATTTGACCGTTGTCAGGGCTGACTGTCGTTCAACTAAAAATTTAATTTTGTGCTTAGTGAATATACTTTAAATATATAGGATGTCCCACATAACTAAAAAAAGTTTGGATTACTTAATTTTGGAAAAGTAAACTTTTAAGGGAAAAACTATCCTCATCACCCGGAAGTCGTTGCCAAGATTAGTTTTTTAATTAAGCTTTAAAAAACATACTCTATACAGATAAAGATTAAAATGTCCATGACAACTAGTTAAATTATTTTGTTGTGAAATCAAATTTTTTCTAAGCCATTTTTCCAGGTTTATTTGCTTTATTTACTCTGTTTACGCTGAGCAAAATTTAAAGTATTTTTAATAGGTAAAAAATATTAAACTGTAACATACAACAGCTCTGGCAGGGAAGAATTGTTTATAAGCAATAATTTTTAATATTTCCAAAAGTTATACTTTTAAATTTTTACCACTTTTAAAACAAAGTTTCTTTTGTAAACTAGTACTGTCTGTCATTGCTTTATCTTAAATAAAAGTAAAAAACTCTAAAATATATTTTTAAATCGTAGACAAAATATAACAAGATTAGAACTTAAAATTTTAAAAGGGCAAATAAACTACTTATTTTGTTTTGTTAGTCAGTATTTGGGTACCCAATATTTTTTAATAAAAATTAAATTTCGTATGATAAAAAAAATTACTTTGGTTTATTAAAGTTTTTTGGCCATATTAGGCAGTCCTTTACTATTATTATTTTTAGCACACAACTAAAATTTAGTTTAAGTATGCTATGACAATGAAGCAGATAATTAATTATTTAAATTAAAACATTTTATTTAATGACTTGTAGATACTCAACATAAAATGGCACTAAAATGTTTTAAAATTTAATGGACACAATTTAAAAGCCTCATGAAATATTAGGCAGACTAATACTTCAAATAAATTAATGTCTTGTTAGGTTTTAAAAATACCAAATAAATTCGTGTGACTGTTACAATCTGTATTTATTTGTAACACCTTTTTATAGTTGGTTTTATTGGATTAATTAACACAAAAAACTTGGCGTAGCTAAATAAAAGTACTATCCTGGAGCCCAATTTACTAAAATAAATGAATATTTTTACATTAGAACTAAAACAATGATCTAAATTACTACCCCAATTATTTACAAAAATGCATTACACAAAATTATATACTCTAACGTGGATCTTATTTAATTTAAATAACACGAATTACTATATAATAATTAACACAAAATCTTTCATTATTTTACATATTTTCAGTTACAAAATATGAAACGGTGCTCATTTATTGCTTTAAAACAATATAATTTAACTGATTGGGCAGCATTTTGTTGGACTATAAGAGAATCTTTGATAATCGACATAATGATATTTTTTACCATTGATTACCACAATTTCTATTTTGTAAATCAGCTTAAATAAAATTATTTAACTTACATACATTTGTAACTATACTGACAAGGAAAAAAATTTTGTTTAAAATAAAAACACTACAGCCAAGAATTAATAATTTCCTAAACTGCGCTACAGCCCGTTTTTAAAAAAATTGTTTTACTTTTTTTTAAAACTCTGCCCCAATTTGATAGGGTGGCAACTGAAATTTTAAGTCTTTGGAGTAAAACCTATTTTTACTTGACATTTTGGTCCAAATATTGTTACGTGGGGTTTTCGGGGTCACCAATCATAAATATAAGGTCAAAATGTAAAAAAATCTGAATCCAAGATGGCTAATCCAAAATGCCGATTATCAAAATGAAAAAACACTTAGAATCCAAGGAATATGGATAAACATTTTACTTAGGGGTTATTGTGGTCACTTATTACGAATCTGAGGTCGAAATTTAAAAAATTTAAAATCCAGGTGGCGGCTCCAAAATGGCGCGTATCGAAATTGAAAAACACTAAAAATACGGAGAATATGCTATGAATGTTTTTCCATTTACAATATTTTAAAAAATATATTAAAAGAAATATATTAGAGGGCAGTTGGTTATAGCATATTAAAAAATTATACAAAGTTTTCCAAAAAAGCTGTACATAACATTTTTAAAAATTTTAAATTATTGTAGCAACTATATTTACGTATATAAAAAACTAAAATTTGAGGTTGTATGTATATTAGAGGGCAGTTGGTTTTAGCATATTAAAAAATTATACAAAGTTCTCCAAAAAAGATGTACATAACATTTTTTAAAAAATTTTAAATTATTGTAGCAACTATATTTACGTATATAAAAAACTAAAATTTGAGGTTTGTATGTTATTTAGTTTATTTAAATATATGTTTCAAATATACCGGATGCATCAAAAATTAATAATAATTTTTTTAACTCTATAATTCAAACATTTTTTATAACTTTATTTATAAATTTAAAAAATAAAATTTTTCCGGAAGATATATATTTTAATGTAGAATTTAAAAAAATGTATATTAAAGTTATACGGAATGTATAGACAAAAAATAATAAATTTTTAAAATTATAGTTAAAATTTAAAATAGTTGTAAAATTTTGGCTACTAAAGATTTTTTAAAAATATATAAGTAGATACATCTTTTGGAACAATTAACAGCAATATGTAAAAATAACATATAAATTGTTTAAAAAACATATATTAAATTAAAAAGAAATTTATATTAAATTAAAAAATTGATTCACTTTGTATAACGTTTGTAAGTATTTTATTAACTGTTACAAAAATATACATACCTATTTTATAGTTTATTTCAGATTTGGTAGTAATAAGACTTTTTAAATTTTGAGTTTTTTTAATATAAGTATTTTCCTTTACACAGTATTGTAATTGTAAGGGTTTTTAATAATTATATATAAATAAATATTAATTCTTTAAATATTATTTTCAATTGCAATAATAACGTCTATAATATATCTTATATTTATTTTTTTTAAATTAATATATTTTTATTTTTGTAACACTCTGTATAATTTTTCCATATGCTATAACCAACTGCCCTCTAATATATATCTCCTATTTTTTTTTCTTAATATTGTAAAGGACTTCCACTGTCTTTATTTATTAATTGGTACACAACGTTTCGGTTATCATATATCACTTAAAAACGGTTAGAGATACATCACTAACCGAAACGTTATGTATCAATTAACAAATAAAGACAATGGAGGTCCAAGATTTTACTGTAATTGAGACAATTTTTTGTTCTGTAACCTTTAAACATGTGGCACGATTATAAGCTGCTAGGATTGGAATTATACTGGCTAATTCTAAAGAGCAGGACCCGTAATAAATGAGAGACAGGTTTCCTAGAGCTCTTGAGGAATAAGAGAAGAGAAAGCTTTGTTATAAGATTCGGATCATTAAAAACGCGACTAATTAGGAGTTGTGGGAAAAGCTATACCTTACACATGGTTTTAAGCAGGGTCAAAAGCTGATATAAAGGCAGTTTTGCGACTATTTTTTGTAAGTAAATGAAGTTAAGGCCCTTTGCATATTTTATATTAATTTTTGAAACACGCTATTTAACTCTTGGTTTAAAAGTGTACTGCATAATTATAAATATGTTTAGGTAAGTTTTCTTAGGTATCATAGCTTTTTGTAAAAGGTCCATAGTTATTTTGACAATTAGAGTCGATATTATATCAAAAAGCAAAAAAAAAAGTAAAAATGAAAAACAAATGGGATAAATGCAGTCAAACCTAACTTTTTTTTATGAAAAAGTGTATGTATTAAGCTATTTTTTCCGATTTTAAAAATACATATATTGCGTCCTTATGTGAAGTATGTGGCACTAAAATTAAATTTGTTTGTTTAGGTAGTTTAATTTTCGAAAATTTTCTGGGAAAAGGCCAGGAAGAAAAAAAAACTCTTTTTTTAATATGCCAAAATAAAGGTTCTAGGGGGATATGAAACTAAATATTTAAGCTACAGGATAAAGAGTTGTACTTTCTATTTTTTAAGCTTATTTAGTTTAATTCAAAAATGTATTTATGTTAGCCTAACAATTTTAAATATTACCCATTTTTAGGTCAGACACAGGATGTCCCAGTCAAATAATTTTGAGGCATGAGAATCTCAAGGAGAAACCACTTTTTTAATGATTAACCCCGCATTGGTCGCTACATGAGCATTTTCCTTACGTTTATAGCAAAACGCACATATTTTCCTAAATAATGGAAGGGATGGCGCGTGATCTCGCCTAGTCTCCTAAAGCATATTTGACTTTAGTATGCCAAACCGACCCGTTACAATTGGATTGCAGTAGCTTTTTACAGATTGGTTTTTGGAAAGTGTCCATATAGTGACTATTTTTCTCATCGCGCGACTAACTGTGTAACTATGATTCGTGGTAGACGAATAAATATTTGAATAAGCAGTGTTACAGGCTGATCAAGTAAATAATCAAGGTAAGATAAATACCGTGTTTTTTAGAATTTCATTTATGTGCCTATTAATATTTTTACAGGTCTGGTTGAAAACGAAGCATCCTTAAAGTTAAATGATGCGGAAAATTGAGCAGACGATCCTGAAAGTGATGTGGACAGTAAGCACAGTGCACACTATACAGACATTAAGTAATCCTGTGATAAAAATAATTTAAAAGAACCCGTTCTCATAGTACCACATACTCCATATAATAATTAACATGACATTGCTGTGTACTACGGCAAAGATAACGAATTTCATTAGTTAAAAAACGTTCCTCCTGTGTTGGCTCGCACAAGATGCCGAAACTTGGTTACACATTTACCTGGTGTAAAAAATATAGCTAAAGATAAAAAAAAACGCCTTTGGAATGTTTGAAGCTCTTTTTTTCGGTTCCTGCGATACAACAAATTGTTGATTGTACCAATGTTTTATGCATTTCTAATGAAATATTTCATAAATACTTTCTATTTCACATTGCTATTATATGTATTAATAAACCATTTAATAAAAGATTTTTACCCTATGGCCAAACTGTTACAAATATGTCATAAAACGTATTTATTCGGTGTGCAAAACGCTCTCGTGCGACCAATAGTGAGAAAATATAAGTAGCGACAAATGGCGGCTTAAATTTAAAGGAATGATTAATGCAGAAAGCCACATTTTAATTTGCCATTTTGGAAAAAAGTCTATAGGTTTGCTAATTATAAAAATATCATTGATATTTATATAATATATGGCATACTTTTATTTTAAATATTGTTTTTGTTATTTTTACCTTTACATCAAAAAATAAAAAAGTTTTAAGTAAGTTAATTTACAGACGTAATAAATTATTAAATAAATGCAGTCGTATACTTAAGTTATTTAACTGTTAATCACTTTTATATTTACTTCTGTCAAAGCACATATTTGGCTAAATATTTTATTGTATTGTCCTGTAATAATTGGGTACGCTTGGCTAAACAAACCTCTACTTTCCATGTGACCTAATAAGATCTTTTGTGGATATCCTACATTAGCTAATTCTCTCAATACCCAGACCTTTTGCGAAGTTGAAAATGTTACGAAGGGCAAGGTTTTCAATATTTTTTAAAGTCAAAAATGCTCCTTCTAGATATTTTGGCTTTGAATTGTTAATTCCATACATCAGTCACAAAACTTACAACATTCATGGTCAGTCTTTTCCACCTTTTTGTGGTAATATCCCAAAGGACCGTGTTTTGTCAGGAAGTTAGTTTATTTTTTTAAAGCTCTAATAGTTTCTTAGTATATTTAGGCAATGCCTGTCTTTGGCCTGAAGCGTCATCCCAATAAGTCTCTTGTCCTACAAGTTAGTGATAAAAAAATAAAGGCGTCTTATCCGTTTTTTTAATCTTATTAGCTCTTTTTTGCCTTAGCGGAAAAAAGGTTCATTAAATAAATAGTTAGTTTGTAAATTTTTGCTTAAAATGGTTAATATTATATAATTTTGTTATACACACTGGATACTTTTAAAAACAAGTGCCATTTTTCTGCAAAATGTTGGTTAACTTTGCGAGAAAGTACTTATAGTGTAATTAAATGGACTGTCATTAAAAGTTAGGCAATGCTTTTTAATTTTTAAAAGAGGTCTTTTACTTATTTTTTACATCATTTACTTCAGTATGTGGCCCAAATTAGTCTATATAAGTTTTAGTTGTTACAATTAAAAAAAAAAAAAACAAAAGCGCGAACTAAAAATTGCATAAATGCACCATTAAAGGCAATTGTTTCATTTTTTGGAAAAATAAAAGGGTCAAGCCTCTAAAAACCAGGCACCTAAATTTCTAATACTTGGGCTTTAACAAGTCTTCGTGGGCTGTAATAAAGGAAAGAAAACAAAAAAAATATTCAATTTTAACTGGGGTTTTAAAAACTGTGATTTTTTTGTAAAAGATCTTAAATATTATGTATTCTTGTTTTAAAAACCACATTTGACATTAAGGAAATATAGCGTAAGATATAAAAGACTAAATAAACTGTTGCCTAAAAAGGCGTCTTCGCAATGCTTTCTTTTAGGTTTGATTAAAAGCAAACAGCATTTTTAAAAATTATTTAGTATTTCAGGTGTAAAAAAATATATGTTATTATTTTTTAAATGTATGTTGCAAAGCTATTGCAATATACAGTGTCTGCTTAAGTTGGAACCATATGGAAAACTTTTTTATTATTAAGTTCACAAAAAAGTTATGCTTTATAAAAAGATCTGCATGGTCCAAAATTAAAAATGCAATAATTAGATATCAATTTTTTAAGCCGTATACGAGTTTTAAAAATTTTACTTGAGATTAAAGTTCCTTTATTTTTTACAATACAAAAGAATATAAAGTAAAGTTATTTTAAATTAAAAGTTATAAAAATTATTTAAATATGCAATTACAGCCATTTAACATAAAAATTTAGTTTTGGTGATTAGTTACGTTACATTATAAATTATTTGTAGTTATAAATTTCAATACTAAATTTATCTCTCTTGTCTGTTTACTTATGATAACCTTTTAATTTGTTAATGTTTTTGAGCAACTTTGCTCTTTAAATACGTAATGAATAAATAATAATTACTTATTTAAGAAATAGGAAAATTCATTTAAACAATATTTAGTAAACAAACTTCTTTTTATACAATAACAAACATATTTACGTTTAACTTAATTTACTAAACGTTTGACATATTCACCTTCTCTAATTCTTTTATAACTGTCCTTATCATATCATATTGGGAGTAATATTTTGGCATTTTTCAGAAAAAATCCTCTTCAAATGGTCCACACCATCAAATGGTCCTCGCTAATAAACCTGCTGTTTTCAGTAACCCCATAAAAAAGTCAAGGGGAGTTAAATTAGCAGATCTGGAAAGCAAAAAAATGTCTGAATATCTGTAAATCACCTTTCCATTAAACATATTTTCAGGGAGTACTCTAACGTTTAATGTACTATGGATAGAGACATCGTCTTGTTGAAACCAAATTTTCATACGTTCTTGCAACGGAAGTTCGTGCAAAAAATCAATCACTTGATTTTCTAATAATTGTACGTAATTTGCGGCATTTAAGGAATATCGCAAAAAAAGTCCAATTAATTTATTTTTGTAAACACCACACGAAACGTTCGTTTTAAACGAATATTGGTTACGACTTTTTATTATAGAGTTTGGATAACTGTTAGACCATCAGCGACAATTTTGTGATGAGTTCGGAAAAAATTATACTTTTTGTTAAAAACGGGTCTTCTTCCAACTTTCCTTGAATCAAAGCAAATAATTCAAATTGAATATCGTAATCCCTTGGCTTTCCTTAGCCGACATTAAGGAGATTCCCCTCGGCGACGTTCTCACCTACTTTAAATCAGTAGGATGGCCGGCGTACTGAGTGAGGAGTCCCCTTTAGGAGGAAGCACAACGGGCCAACTGAGGCCTAGGTGCCGTGATATCTATCATCCTCCTCATCTTCAGATTCAGATCGTAATCCCTTGGTAGTAATGTGTACACGAATTGCGGTTTGTATGCATGATATTTATAACGTTTTAAAATATTTAAATAAATAAAATAAAATAAATACTTTTATTTCCTTAAGACATTTACAAAAATGTATGGAAAACGTCATGGTATTACATTGTAGTACATGTATGGTAAAAAATGCTTCAACAAGTAATTACACAAAATATTATTCAGTCATATTAATGACCTTCATTAAAAAAACTCTTTTAAAGTATAAAAACAATTATTTAATAAATATAGACGTAGTGACTTTTTAAAGCTTTTAAGATTTTTATCTTGTTTTAACAAATTTGGAAGTTTATTAAAAATCTTTAAACCTAAGGTATATGGAGAGTTTTTGCCACAATCCAGTCGATTAAATGGCTATCTAAAATTATTTTTATTTCTAGTATTAAATGTATGTATGTCACCATTTACAATAAAAGAAGATTAATTTTTAAAAACATTCAAGCAAAGTTCGTATATAAGAATAGAAGCCAAAGTAAGAATGTTGAGATCTACAAATAGCCTTCTACATGAATGAAAGCGATTTACTCCGGCAAGACAACGCACGATTCTCTTCTGCTGAGTGAACACTTGAGAGGCAGCCGGACATGCTCCCCAAAAACAAATACCATAGTTCAAGCGAGAGGCCACTTGTGCATAATACACCGATAAAAGTTGATTTTCGTTAGAACTCCTTTTAAATTACGAATAAGGAAACATTGCGTGTTCAATTTAGAACAAAGAGCTTCACAGTGTTGCCTCCAATTCAAAGTATCTTCAATTATAACCCCTAAAAATTTAATATTGTGTACTCTATTTATATCCTGATTATCAATCTGAACATTTATTTTAAGTCATTCATATTTTGTCTTGTATGAAAGCGCATATAGTTCGTTTTGAAATATTCAGAAACAGAGAATTATCACTAAACCATGAAAGAAGGCCATTCAAATTCCTCCTGCAGTTAGACTGCAATATCTCATCAGTCTTTCCGTTTAAAACAATGGACGCATCATCGGCATAAAGTGCTGAGACCAAAGTTATGTCGTTCGTATATAAAATGTAAAGGATTGGGCCCAATATGGACCCTTGAGGCACTCCTATATTAATATTTATTGTGCCTGAATTTGAGACCATCCTATTAGAATCTATTACTTGGTTAATGGACACAAACTGTTGTCTATTTTTTAAAAAGTTGATATCCAGTTTAACGCGAGGCCTCTTATGCCATAGTCTTCAAGCTTTCCAAGCAGAATATTGTGATTCACACAATCGAATGCCCTGCTAAGATCACAAAGACCCCAACAGGACATTCACCTGCCTCCATTAAACGTATAACCTCCATATAAAAGTGATTAATTGCATCTGCCGTACACTTCTTTTCCCGAAAACCAAACTGATTAGAAATTAAAACGTTCTCACGAATTAAAAATGCATTTAATCGTTCCACAAAACAATATTCAAAAATTTTTGAGAAACTAGACGAAATTGCCACCGGGCGATAATTCTCTAACAACTGTGCGTCTCCCTTCTTATAGACTGGGACTACCTTATTAATTTTAAGCACTTCCGGAAAAGTGCCTGTTTCAAAAGACTTATTCACCAAAAATAGCATAGGATCAACGATAATATCAATTATCGTCTTTAAAAGAAAGCTTGGTACACCGTCATGCCCAATTGATCTTTTGTTTTTAATTTTAGACTTTAACATATTTAAGAATTCATGCTTCTCATATGCAAACAAATAAATGCTGTTACCAGAGTTTTTCCTAAATATTTTATTTTTAATTTTTTTGTTACTTTTTATTTGTTTTAAAACTTAATTCGGAGCATCCTGAAAAAACTTGTTAAAACTTACCGCTATATCTTCTGGACCAGTAACAACTCTGTCCCCATTTTTTATAGTCGTTATTGACTGTTGCTGATTTTGTTGTGTCACCGATTTTACAACTTGCCAAGCAGACCTTGTGGGATTTTCAGAATTTACAATTTGATTCTGATAAAAATGCCTCTTAGTTTCACTCACCAAAAGCGCGTGACGTCTCTTTGCCTCTTTATAAACAGGCTCCAGACAATTATACTTTTTTTTCATTTGAAATAGGTCCCTAAGATTTTGACTAGATGTTCTTACCTCCTGAGAAACCCAACTTTTCTTATTAAGTCTACAAACAACACTCTTTAAAGGAAAATTAAGACTAAAATAATACAAAAAACATTTAAGAAACATTTAAAAGACTCATCGAAATCTTGCTCTTTGTAAACGTTACTCCAGTTCTCCTGAGAGAGATCTTTCATAAAATTTACAATATTTACTTCACTAAAGATACGTTTTTGTTCATGTAAATATTCTTTGGTTTTTACACAAGATACGCCAGAATTTACAAAAACAGTATTGTGATCAGATAAAGCATTTTTCCAAACTACGCTGTAAGAATCTAATGAGTTGGTAAAAACATGATCCAACACATATTCACCTCTAGTTTTTTGTTCAATAACATTATTATTTAGATTAAAACCTGACAATAAATCAGTTATTTTTTTATAGTATATCTTATCTCTATTTGGATCAATATTAAAATCTCCTGTCAAAATTATATTTAAAGTAGGCTTATATACTTTATTTAGTACCCTATTTAATTTATCAATGAAAAGATCAAAATTACTGAAATCGGGTGACCTATAACACACTAAAATTAAAGTGTTTTTAGTTTTTTCTGTTTGTGTTTGCCATAACGTAGCACATATTTCAAATTGTTTTTCAACACAATGTTCCTCCATAAGTATGCATTTTGTACATAGATCACTGCGACACCAAATTTGCCACTGTATCTTTATTTACCGAAGTATTTGTGATTAGACAATGACATTCTTGGGTCTTCTACAACAAAAGCATAACTTTAAATTCAGTGTCTTCATTGGCAACCCGGTTTCGGCGTGTATTCTTAAAATTATTTTCAATGATTTCACTGGTCTTGAATTTATTAAATATTTTTGTAACTGTTGAATGTACAATGTTCCTATGCGGATGTCTATTATTAAAAATATTTGGAGCCTCTCTATGTGTTTTGTAATTTTGTCCAACAATTAATACTATTTTTAGTAAATTTGCCATTTATTTGTAATTTTACAAATATGAACTCACTCCGACACAAAATGTCAAATATTTCATGTCAGTGCATCCTAGATTACGTTTGAATTGTATTAAGCCAGATCAATTAATACGAAATTAATAGTAAATAATCACAATAGCTTTAATTGCATATTTCAATATAAATTTTAATTTAAAATACCTTTACTGTTTTGTTTATTCTTCTGTATTGTAAAAAATAAAGGTACGTTACTCTTGAGTAAAATTCATATTTTTTGACAAACCTCGTATAAGGCTTAAAAATTGATATCTAATGGTTGCATTTTAAGTTTTGGACCATGCAAAACGCTTTAACAGGTATATTTTTTTTTCGTAAACTTATAATAAAAAAGTTTTCCATATGATTCCAACTTAAGTTGATACACTGTATAAAATATTGTATATATTTCATTTTGCCAATCATATGCACTTGCTACTATGCAGTCTTAAAAATAAGTAGGTTTTTTCTATAAAAAACCAAATTAAAATAATACCAGAGGAACCATCTACTATAGTTGGACCACGATAGAAAGATAGGGTAAAGGTTGTTGCCAAATTGTGCATACCTTTAATTAATCATTTAAGTTTTAAGCATTTTAATGCTTTCTTTTTTAAATATAGGTATAATCTTTGTGTTTTGTATGATCTTAAGTATAAAAACTAATATATTTTATAGTTCATTTAATAATTTTTCTTTAACTTAATTCAGTTTATTGGGAATGCTGTTTGGATTTGGCAATGCTGCAAACCGCTTAAGGCCCGATGTCTCGAATGTGTTCGGACAACTTACTTTTTATAAAAAGATGGCTTGCGCAAATATGAAATTTTATTTGGCCGTCTGTAATTTTTTTTACTTGCTGAGCTAATGTCGAGTCGATTTATTATTTTTTATTAGGATTTCAGCTGACATTAGCGGCGTGTCAGGGCTTGATTGTTATATACTGATTACTATATACACCTAGATAATTATTAAATTAGGTTTAAATAATATACCTATTTACACCAACGTGATGAATATCACGGCTTAAAAGAATGCTGGTTTTTAAATTTTATATGTTATAGCCTCATAGTCACCATACTAAAAAATTAATTTAAAACTTATTTTTTATAGTAAGGGGGACAGAAATAGTGCCAACTTGTTTTAAACATTCTGTACAATGTTTAATAAAATAAATGAATAAATATCTGTAGTAAAGCTTATATATATATAAAATATATTTAATATTTTTATGAATAAATTTTTTACGCCTTTGGAGCTCTTGCTAAAGTTGTGATACTTATACATCAGCCTGACACTGAATATGCCTATATTTCAATTTCTAGCTTTCCTAATTAAGAGTTATTGGTCCATTGTTAAATATAGTTAATTTGTTTTCTGCTTAAATAATAAAAGTGATTCACGAAGCAATACCTAATGTTATATTCCTTTTTTAATAATATGTGAATATTAATTTTATATTCTGCTTTGTCAATACTTGTATTTCATATTGAAACTAAAACGTGTAAGCAGAATACAATACAATAAATAGGTAAAGCATAGCATTCAATTTTAAAAGGCATTTATGTCATATTTACAAAGCGACTTGTTGCCATTAGTGAAATGTGAGAAATATTTGATTCTTGTAAACATCATTATTTTCTTTTCAATTTTCAGAAGAAATGTAATTTAAAATATAGGATAATGAAAATAGTTTAACAATAATATAAAATTATATATTCCTTAGTCATGAACCGATTTCTAGATTTAAGGGCTGGACGGTAAAAAAATATATTTTAAATTAGGCGTTTAGAAACTAAGTAATAAAAACATTTCTATTCAACTATTTTTTTTTCTTTAAGCTGTATCTAGATACTTTAAATTTTTTTACTCTATATTTATTATGATAAATCTAGTTTATTGCACACAGTTCAAATTTAAAAGCCACTAATGTTCAAATTTAAATAAAAATTTAATGAGTCTGTTTTGTAACGATAAACTAAGAAAAAATTTAACAATCTTGTATACCAATTTATGTTACTTTAATATCTATAGGTTTTCCCAATTATTTAAATGCAATTTATACTCCGTAATAACGTTTATATCGCAAAATAAATATACAATAACTCGTAATTATTAAGACATTTGCATTTTCTTTAGCAAATACTAATACTTTTTACCTAATTATAAGGGTTAAGTTTAATATTTTAAAGAAATATAAAAAAAAATATTTATGGTTTTAAAATTTGTATTTTTGTTAACAGTACTTTTTTTTATCTTTCTGATAGCTCACGAAGGATTTTTCATATACATATGTTATATATGCTAGACATATATACATATATGCTCCTAAGTACCAGAATACCGTGAGTGCCGGATATTCGGATGTTTAAACTCATCTTTTTCCCCAGTTCCTTCAACGCTGTCCAAGCACTGAAACATGCAAATATTGCATTTTACAGCACCTGTTAGACAACGCGGTAGTGCCACCACGGACCTTATTTCAAATAACTACTACCTAAATTTACACTTACTTACACCTAAATTGTAATAAAGTACTTCTATGAAAATGCAAAAAAAACCTACAGGAACTTATTTTGAGAAGTTTGATAAAAGTTATAAATAACATTAAGTACTTTTTTAAATAGGTTAAAATTTAATAATATTACTAGGACTGAGCTTCTATCCCGCTGATTCTTATATAGACCGAGCGCTCGCGGCAGAAAAAAGAGACCGATTTTTTACAGGCTGCCTTTGATACGGGTGATATTTATAGCCACCAGCTATAGATAGATGCACCTATTAAGTTCCGTAACGTATTACTTCATATATAAACATTAACTTTAATTAGCAAAAAAAGAAGATTCTTAAATCAACTTTTTACAGTCTGCCAATTGTTGAACCATAAGGCTAGATTGTCAAATCCACAAAAAAGTTGCAGACAGACGGTTTGCTCCAGTACAAGAGTAAAGCATACTAATGCTAGTTCGCAAAAAAAATCGTGTAACTAAAAACACTTTTTTACAGTCTGCCAAGCACAATTTAGACTAATGTGTGCATGAGATTGACGAATTTTCCCAAGGGAGACTGTTTCTCGATATTTAAAAAATGATGCACAAAAGTTAATTAACAAATTTTTCACAGTATTTCAGAACAATTTTTTACAGTCTGCCTATTGAATAAATAACAACTTTTACAATAAATATTTTATATTAAATTATTAGCATACTAATTCACGAAGTTTAAAGTGTAGGCAGATGCAGTTAAACTTGTAAAAAAAAACTTATATTGGTTAACAATTTTTTACAGTCTGCCATTGTTTTTAAACAATATTTAGGTAATAAATAAACAAACTATTGAATGGCAGACGATTTGTAAAGGTAGTTTAAAAATGGTTATTTATTAACGTAAGTTGAAAATAATAATTTATTTATTAAAAAATCCGTACATAAAAATGTATTTTTTAAACGTTTGTCACATAACACAAAACGCTGATTGGTTAAGTTTATAACGACGTCACCTGCTTGTTTGCCTACTTGTGATATATTAGCTTTCGAAACAGTTTTAATAAGATTTCCCTATATTATCCATTGTTTTTGTGTGATTTATTTGCAATATTTTACAAATTCTGTCAAGTACTTTTACCATGGCCAACTATTTTGTAAAAGCAGACAGCAGAAATCTTCCCCAAGTCGACGCGATCAAGGTCGGATTATACAATTCATTATATTATATAGCCATGAGGCTCAGCGGTAGCGTTCGAGGTAAATCAAACAGGTTTTTTGGAAATCTTTTTCCTGCGAAACTAAAAAACAACAAATTCAGTATAAATCAATCACAAAATATAAATATTTAAACAATCTGTAATGGACAATTAAATAGCTCTTAAAGGTCACTACCGGGAAGAGACTGAACCTGTACAAATTAGTAACAACTTGGACTACCACTGGGCTCTGTCGCGCCCCCGCCCAGTCCTACTGGCCGGTGTTCTCTCCCCCAAAACCTGAAAAGGTAAAAGGGGGAGTGCAAAGGATACATTTATGTATTATACGTAGTTTTAAGTTGTCATGTAAATATATTTTTAAAATGAATAAAGCATTATGAAATTGGTAATTGGTAGCATTCGAGACTTCCAAACCGGTTCCGGGTTCGATTCTACCCCATACCTTTCTTTTTTTAATTTAATAATCTTTAAAATACTTCTCAAATAAATTTAAATATATATTTAGGTATGTTTATAAATATTAATTAAATTAATTTTTTTCTTAAAAAATTACATTTTTATTATTATTATACATTTTTTACATCAAATGTGTGGGGAATATTTGCAGAATTATTGGGTAAACTTGAAGCTTTTTTGTGTGTAAATTTATGAATATTTTACACACAAAACAGTTACTTCGTTTTTAGATGTTATATAAAAATAATTTGTTAAAAATTAATTTTGAAAAAAATTGATGTTAAGAAATAAACTTCTAGAATCCCAATTACGTAATGTGCGTGAATTGTAATTACTCAGAAAAACTCAGTATTTTATTCTTAAACTATTATGCGTAAATTTTAATTACACAGAAAAAGCCGGGATTGACCGGGGTCAAGTAGCGTTAGGATGCCATGGTCAGGTGATGAAAGATTGACCGGGGTCAGGTAGGGTTATGTGCATCATGATGCATGCAAAGAACATCGTAGTGCACCTAACTTTACCTGACCCCATCAATCTTACGTTACCTGCCTACCGCGCGATTCTATAATATTCAATTAACGCTAGATGTACCATCATAAATCGTCTGCCATTCAATAGTTTGTTTATTTACTAAGTAAACATTGTTGGGATACAATGGTAGACTGTAAAAAATCGTTAAAAGTCATTACTTTTTTTTGCAAATTAAAAATAGTTTTGCAGTTATATGTATACATCGTATTAGGCTGCCATTTGTTTTATTCAATATTGTGAATTGTTAAGTTTATATTTAAATAACTTTTACACTGTAAAAAATTGTTCTGAAATACTGTGAAAAATTTGTTAAATAACTTTTATGTATCAATTTTTAAAAATTGGGAAACAGTCTGCCTTGTGAAAATTCGTCAATCTCATGCACACATTAGTCTAAATTGTGCTTGGCAGACTGTAAAAAAGTGTTTTTAGTTACACGATTTTTTGCGAACTAGCATTAGTATGCTTTACTCTTGTACTGGAGAAAACCGTCTGCCTGCAACTTTTTTGTGGATTTGGCAATCTAGCCTTATGCTTCAACAATTGGCAGACTGTAAAAAGTTGATTTAAGAAGCATTTTTCTTTTGCTAATTAAAGTTAATGTTTATATATGAAGTAACACATTGCGGAACTTAATAGGTGCATCTATCTATAGCTTGTGGCTATAAATATTACCCGTATCAAAGGCAGCCTGTAAAAAATCGGTCTCTTTTTTCTGCCGCGAGCGCTCGGTCTAATAGTATTCGGAAGTGCAAGGAAAATAAAGCAACTATTTTATGGACTTTTAAAATTAATATAACGTTACTTTACATTGTAAACTTTGTAATTAAAGCAAAGGTTCTTCTTTTCTTCTTCTTCTTTCCTGGGATCCGTCTTGATTCAATACCGGAGGCAGAGCAGCCTTTGGGCTTTTTGTGCCTAATCTCCCATTATCCTTTAAACCAATCCTCCCATTAGTCTCGTTTCTTCCACAAGTCAGTATAACCCCGAGTCTGGTTGGTTGATATATTTTTGTGGGCTCATTTTCGGTTTCCCAAATAATGCCTGTCTTTTGTGATTCAATGCTTCACATTCGCACAGGATATGGTAGGCTGTTTCTTCCCCCTCGTCGCACATTCTGCAACTTGGGTCCCCAATGTATGAGCCTATCTTGTGTAGGTGCCCTCTTAGGTTATCGTGCCCTGTTAGCAACCCTACCGTTATGCGAAGTCTTTTCCTACTTTGTCTGAGTTTTTTTTTTTGATGGGCCCCTTATGAAGCTTTTTCTATGTCTAATTTTACTGAGGTTTCCCCAGTATTCCTTGTGTTTGTTTCGGATCCATTCCCTGACGCGAGTAGAATACTATACTTTTTCTACGACTTTTCCTAGGTATTTATTGAACGAACGAAAACTTTTAATATATTCTATAAATTAAAATATGGCGTCAGTTGTGAATAACATTGGTTGTCATAGTACCGTGAAAACAGATGTCAATCAGCAATTTTTCTGTCAGGCAAACCACACTACTATTTTTATACACTATCTTAAAAGATCAAAGGATTGTGAAAGAATAACTTTTTTTTTCTCCAGATAAATAAAATTTGTCAATAATTCTTATTTTTTTCGATATTGACAATTATTAAAGGTCGACTTTTTAAAACTTAGATATGCTAGACAGTGCTTATTGACTCTTAAATACGTGTATACGTGCGTTTGATGCTACTATGTAGAGGTCATCGAACCCGTAGGTAATAACCCGTAAGTAATAGATCATTACTCACTGGTAGGTAATAAGTATTATTATCTATTCAAAATTAGTTAATAATAAGCATATTATTAAACAGTCGTAAAAAAACAATTCTACGACTGGCACTATAAGTAACAATTTTCTCACTGGTTACTTAGCTTTTAAAATAAAATATTTCTCATGCAATAAGTTAAAACCCACAAACAGTAAGAAAAGTACTTTTCTCTCTAGTAGGAAAAGTAATTTGCTCTCAATTTCTATATGAAATAGTAGAAACAGGCCTTTGATTGGCGACTTGGACATTATCAAGCATTAAAAATGATTCTATTATGATTGATAAAATATTATTAATAAAAAATACATATATATTTTTTGGTCGCTATAAAAGAAATAATTGTAGAAAAAGTATAATGTGCAACATGTGAGAAAAGTACATTTCCAACTTGCTTAAATTCACTCGTGGAAAATGTTAAAGTTTTCTCACTTGTTGCACAATATACAAACAAATGTGATATACAATATACTATTTTATGCAAAACAGGCTTCAAATTGATGTTTTGTTCCATATTTGAAACATGAGTTCTTAGCTGTTTAAGGTCTAATGCATTTCCTTTTCTCCTGTATTTATAAAACCTCTGCATTCTTCTGGAGATCCTTGACTTGTTACTAAGTAGCTTTTGTAGGTCTTGCATAGTTTAATGAAACTCTAATAAACCTTTTTTGCAACTGAATATGACTTATTCCTAGAGTTCTGTCCTGAACAAACAATTCCTTTTGATTTTTAAAGCTACTTGCTAATAGCTATAAATTTTTGATAGAACAATCCCAACTTTCTTTATCTTGTTTACCGCGGGTAAAATTTTTAAAATCTTTTACATGTTTCATTATTTTTTGGACAGCAGTAATCTGTTAAAGCTTTGCTTATTTTATTATATATTTTTGCTTCTTCTAGTGGTAACTTAAAGGTGTTAAAAATATAAACTGCTTTACTACTTGCTACATTAAGAAATATTGCATCTAATCTGATGCTGAGGATAGTTCCGCAGCCAACAAGTATATATTAAAAACTTGCATACATTTTTTAAAACACCAAATTAACTGGCGTCTTAAATCTACTGCTGTTATTCTAATCTTTTTAAATATTATATTAGTATATTTTAGTACGATTTTGTTGAGATAACTCGCCTTGATATTTCTAGAAAATGGAACCACTTCTGTCAAGGTGTTGGGGCTCTGAACCGGCAGATTGTCTAAAACAGAAAAAAAAAACATTTCGGTGGCAAGTAGGCCACCAGTCAAAATAAAATTTAAAGAAAAAATTTATATTTAAACAAAATTTTTTAGAACATTTTGGATTAAAAATTATTTAAAGTATATACGTTCGCGAAAATACCTAACGAGTTAGCCTGCAGTGCAGATATTCTATTGTTAAAAAAATATATTAGTATACCACTATATTTGTTACTTTTTCTTGTAGTTATTTTTTGTTTGTTTACACCTGACACCATTTATCAACTTTAGCTTTATAATATTTATTTTAGTAATCAATGTAATATCTTTATTAACAACTTCTTTATTATCTAACAATAATAAAAAAAATAGGTACTAATAGTACCAAGTTTAGGGAATTATGTTACAGCTATGTGTTTGTCAAAATATCCACCAGAATCGTAATTTTTAGCCCCAAATAAACACATCCACTTCCTATTTTTTTTTCGTTCAATCGAGATTTTTTAAAATTTATATTATTATTTCTATAATCATACACTGCACTACCAATAATAGGTTAAAAAATAAATAATGTGTTTTTTTATCAAAAATATCCAAACTGTGATCACGGTTTTTAAAAAGACTTGATATAAACACCCGCAAAGTTACAGAAGTCGACATTTTTGTACAAGGAGATAATAATTCCAAGTTCTAGCGCAAATATGTTACTGTAGCTATAATTGTCTTTGCTTAAGCCCAAAATTATAGGATAAAAAACAAACAAATGTGATATACAGATTTCTTTAATAAATAGTTTTTCTTATATTAACATAGGTACTATGTTAACCATTAAAAAATATAATGAATTTTTATATTAACCTTTATGCTGTTCTAAAAATAAATAAGTATTTAACAATTATTTAATATATGATGGCGACGAAGTAATTTGTTTATTAATAATTTGGTGTCCATATTACTATTTTATTGCTTAACTAATAAGAAATATCTTTGAAAAATTGGTTAATTTTCTGGTGATTAAGTAATACCTCTTAATTAAAATACATTTAACAGTTATGAAAAGATATTAAAAACCAGATAAATTTCGCATAACATATAACCAAAAAATATATGTATTAAGCCCTAACTATCCTAAATACTTGATGTGGATATACAAAGGTATAGGTGGTAAAAAATATTGTTTTTTTATTTTTTTAGGTTCCTGCAAAAATAAAGTGAAATAAAGCTGGATTAATAAAAAGAAAAACAAAAACTCTATCTAAAATTCTACATTAGCATCCTATAATACACAAAGACCTATCCATGGGGCCTAGAAACGCACTTTATAGGTATATGTTTTTTATGTAAATAATAATTTATTACGTACCTTTAAATAAAAAAAAACTATTTTACAAATAGTAAAAAACTATAATAAAGAGATAATAATAATGAAAGAAATAAAGTAATTGTCAGTTTTTTTATTACTTATATACGACCGAACCCCGCGCCACCCTGTAGTCACCCATTGAAAATTAATTTCATAATACGTAACATAGTGGATTGTAGGAATTTATATTTTGTTTATAAAATATTGCAAAGCTATTACTAAACGGGGTGTGTTACTTTTAAAAAGTGTTTTTTTCTATTAAATTATTTGGTCTCTAACAAATTGATATATTGACTGTTAAATGGTCTTTTCTCAGTACAGTTGGAGTATATACGTTCGCGAAAATACCTAACAAGGCAGCCTGCAATACAGATGCAGGCGCAGATATTCTATGGCTGAAAAAATACGAAGGCTTGAAGCCTTCGTCTTTCGGCTGGTCAAGAGCTTTAACACGTAAGCAATGAAGATAATAATATTTCTCACACAACTACGAACAGTGCATTAAGAAATTCAGAAAATTTATATTTATTTGTCACTATTTTTTTTTTCGAGAAAAAAAATAGAGGGTAAATTTTACATATGGGATGCGCGGTAACAAATAGCAAAAATATGCATTTAAAAAATATAAACTACAGACCCTGTGGCATATTCGACTTCCTGCCGACCAATTAGAACAAGCGTGCAAGAGAGAAAGTTAATACACCTATTCTTCTTTATCTCTCGACCGTTTGTTTGCACTGCTGAGTGGCAAGGCTGCCTCTCTATATATATGTTCAAAACAATTTCATTTAGAAACGAGCTCTTTAGAAAAATGTGTACTCGGAAATAGTTTATGAACGCAGCCCTAGTGGTCATTTTAATCGTAGATACATTATTATTTACCGTAACCTTAATTTTGGCTTATATTTTAATAAATTTTATTTTTTGTAAATATCAACGAAAATATCCTAAAATTTCCTAAATCTTATTTTGTGAGCCCATAATTTGCCTTATATTTTAATTTTTGTCAGTTGTGTCGAATTAATGCAAGTGTTATGGGTAAACAAATGTGAATAATTATTTGGTACAAAATTAAATTAAGAGACTAAAGGCAATTTATAACAAATATTTATTACTTTCTTAAAATACATGATGGGGAAGAGACGATAATACTTCAGGAATATACCGGCTTTTTTTGACTAAATTATTTTGTAACCTGCAACAAATTTGGCATCTTGGGTTTAAAACCTTGGTTTTAAATAATTTGTTAAAAGAAACACAGCTTTTATTTCTTAAAAAGAAAGGTAGTGCAAATAAATATACATAATGTGTCTGGCAAATTTCATAGAAAACACATATTTGTATATTTAGAAAAAAATGTTGGAATATTTGTTTTCATTAAAACGCGTTACAGCTTTTAAATATTGACGTACTGGGCTTGCGTAATTTTGCCATGCGCAAAGGCTTACCTGTACCATTCTACGAAAATGACTTTGGTCTTCTTCCCACCCCTTTTTATTTCCATGTTCGACCGCCGCGCGCCTTTATAAACGAATAATTGTAATATTTGTACAAATTAGTATCACTTTGAAAAAATTTATTCATAAAAATTTTGGGATTATTACCTACTAAAAAATAATTCGATCTTTTTTATTGGAGTACTTGCACTATCGGGAGACGTAAGTTAATATTTATTTCTAATTTCAATTAAGTGGTCGACAAAAAAATTAATTTGTACTTTGACGAAAAATTGCCAATATTTCCGCGTTTGTTTAATGGTCTCGTTCAGACTCATCGTTAATGGGCAATTTTTTTCCGTGGGAACATAAATAACTATTTTTTATATTTTTACAAATAAAAGTAAATCAACGTAGAGTAACTTATTCAATTGTCTTTAAACCAACAGATCCTAAGTTTTGGTTTTCAAAAAATATCATAAAACCACACCTGCAACGTGCTTTCATATTTTTTTTTATTAAGGTTTCAAAATTTTACCTACTTTTGCTAGTACAATAAATACGCATATATATTTTTGGTAAAATTTTCATAACAATCTGATTCTTGCCTTTTTGTACTCCAACTTTTACCATGATTTTAGAAATAACTAACTGACACATACGCAAAAATGGGTATTATACCCTCAATATTTACCTTTAAAAACAACATAACTCAAAGTCTTTTTACAAAAAGAGGTTTTAACTGGCTAGTACAACCAAATAAAACCACATTGCTGCTTAACTTTTATAATGCTATTTGGTAAAGCTACTACATTTAGAGTAAATATCCAATTTAACCGAACAGTTTTCCTAAAGGCATTTCCTTTTAAAAGCATGTACTTTTATTCGTATATGTATGTTATCTAGCACAACTGTGCTTTCTAGTGCCTTAGAGAAAAACTTCTTTGGGTTTATGTTATTTGTAACTTATACTCGGACTGACAAATTAGCCTAAATGACGTCTATTAAAAAAAAACAGAGCCGTGTAAAAGTAGAAAACCAGTTTTAATATACGTATTTATATCTACTTCTTATTTTAAAAATTAAAAATTAAATTTAAAAAAAAATCCGCTTTATTAGGATTTTGACTTATAAAAAATAGTAAATTTAATTGTTTATATATATATATATATATATATATATATATATATATATATATATATATATATATATATATATATATATATATATATATATATATATATATATATATATATATATATATATATATATATATATATATATATATTTGTATTTTCGGTTTACAATCGTTTGTTCTAGATGGTTCCACTTGCCAACACTTCTTGGTTTATGTATGCTTCTGGGCTGCTGCTCTGATTGACCTCCAAGTCGAGACACCAGAAGTTTATCACTTTTTTAAAATGCCAACTAAATGTTAAGAAACGTGTGAAAACATTATGTTAATAACGGATTTAAACGGAAAAATACAAATGTAATTAACCATTAAAATATATACATAATATATATAATTATATATATATATATATATATATATATATATATATATATATATATATATATATATATATAAATATATATATTAAAATATATATATATATATATATATACAGGATGATTCACGGTCGATGGCAGGTTAGACGTTTATGTAAAATGAGACGCAGAATTTTTCTGAAAATTTAGCATCTTACATTTTCTTACCTGTTCTATCGATCTAAAATATTTTCAGCATTGCGACGTTGCCGCTTCTATCAAAAAGTCCTAGAAACTTTGTTTTTTTAAATGAAACACCCCTTATATTAACAAGTTTTTATATTCGCCCTTTTATTATAATACTTTTTTGTTAATATTGCCCTATACCTATCTCTATCGGGTTTCGAGATAAAAAATAACTTGTGTTAAATATGGTCCAAAACATGGCCCTAATTAAACTTAAGTAAATTAGTGCTCTCAATTCATGAAAAGTTGATGTTTTGGTGGTAGTTTAGACAGACACGATGTATTTAATTTACACCGAGAAATCGACTCCATATCATACAGGGCGTGCTAAAATTACTATTATTTCCGTTATTCTTAAAAGGGGTCAAAAGATCATTTTTTCAAATGAAACCCCTGTATATTACTCAATAAAATAAAAGATGAAGAAGAACGCTTTAAGATGATATATCATGTCCCTATACCTAAATCATCAAGTTTTCCTAATAAAGCCGCTTTTTTGTGAAAAATTATTTTTTAAAGAATTTAATTTTAAGTAACCATGGAAATAACAAGCTTATGACACTTTGACTACAAAATAATTCAATTAATATGTGAAAGTACAGAAAATAACATAATTAAGATAAATAAAAATAACAAAATTGTAAACAAAATAACAAATTTTTACAATAAATGCTGGAAATGTTGTCCATTGCATTCTAAACATTTTAGAATGTGCTTTTGTACACGACTCGTGGTTGCTTCTTCAATTTGATGGGGATCCAGATCTTCAATACACCGCATTATTCGCCGTCGCAGTTCTTCTTTAGTAGGCACTGGAGTAATGTACACCCTTTCTTTTAAAACACCCCATAAAAAAAAGTCAAGCGGCGTGAGATCGGGTGATCTCGGTGGCCAATCCCATGGCCCTAAGCGCCTAAACCAACGATCGTCAAACATTTCGTAAAGTTTCCTGGAAACTTCCTGGGTGCAATGAGCTGGCGCTCCGTCCAGTTGAAACCACGAATTCCTGTATTCCTCTAAAGACAAATTATCGACGAAATCGGTAAGAGTCGTTCTTAGTATTTCGAGATATCTCTCAGCATTGAGTGTGTCATCATAAATAAAAAAGCTAATTTTATTCTTTTTTAAAATACAGAAAACATTTAGGTCAAAATTTTCTTGAAACCCCATTTCTTTTGTCACGTGAGGATTATGATCAGCCCAAAAATGCTTATTCCTTCTATTAAAAATCCCATCCCTCGTAAATTTTGCTTCGTCGCTCCAAATTATTTTTGACAAAAATTCTGAAACCTTCTGTGTAAATATTAAAAGGGTTTCGCAAAAATGCACTCTACGTTCAAAGTCTTCCGCGTTAAGGGCTTGAACTTTAGTAAATTTATACGGATGCATTTCGTGATTTTCCAAAATTCGTTGTACTGAAGCATATGATACACCCAAATCTTCTTCTGCACTACGAATTGAAGCTTCTGGATATGCATAAAAATATGCCAAAACGTTAACAATATTGTATTCATTTGAAGTAACAGGTTTTGGTAATGTTGGAGGCGCTTTTAAATTTGAGCCATAGTTAATGAAATTATTTTGTAGTCGTACAAACTTCCTCTCGTTCATTGGTGTTAATTCAGGATACATTTGGTTTAATTTTCTGCAACTTCTGGCAATGAATTGATCACATTGTCCGTGTAAAATAAATAATTTCATAAGAACTTCTTTTGAATAATCAATATTTGCGCTCACTTTGGGAGATCTTTTTAAACACCGTCAATAACTGTTAATAAGTTACTTATAAAAGTCACCAAACTGTCATAAGCTTGATATTTCCATGGTTACTTAAAATTAAATTCTTTAAAAAATAATTTTTCACAAAAAAGAGGCTTTATTAAGAAAACTTGATGATTTAGGTATAGGGACATGATATGTCATCTTAAAGCGTTCTTCTTCATCTTTTATTTTAATGAGTAATATACAGGGGGTTTCATTTGAAAAAATGATCTTTTGACCCCTTTTAAGAATAACGGAAATAATAGTAATTTTAGCACGCCCTGTATGCTATGGAGTCGATTTCTCGGTGTAAATTAAATACATCGTATCCGTCTAAACTACCACCAAAACATCAACTTTTCTTGAATTGAGAGCACTAATTTACTTAAGTTTAATTAGGGCCATGTTTTGGACCATATTTAACACAAATTATTTTTTATCTCGAAAACCGATGGAGATAGGTATAGGGCAATATTAACAAAAAAGTATTATAATAAAAGGGCGAATATAAAAACTTGTTAATATAGGGGGTGTTCCTAGCCCTGAAAAGACCACGAATTACTTCGGGACTAGTGCTAGAATGTCATCAAGCCCTGACTAACATCTCTCTAAATAATGTGGTCAACCTAGCCTGATCAAGGGACATGACTATATATATATATATATATATATATATATATATATATATATATATATATATATATATATATATATATATATATATATTGTTACGTTGTTATTAGAAATGTAAAAGGTTAGAATTATTTTATCTAGGTTAATAATTTATTTAAAATAGGTTACCTTGTTTTCCCTTTTCGACGGTCATTGCGGATTATCCTGAGGGCGCTGGAGACATTCATTTTACACTTTTCTTACATCCTGTAGTAAAAGAATTCTTCCAGCTAATTCTAGACTTTTTCATTCTTTCCACTTTACGGATAAAAAGCGCGAGGAAAGTCCGCAAGGTCCAGTAGTTTTGTGTTTCAAAGAGATAAGAAGTTGAAAGTTAAAGGTTAAACAGTTGTCACAATTACGTTACGTTGAATTTTTGTTACCATAGGAACGTTTGTGAACCTGATTTGCAATAAAAAGGTGTAAAACTAGGATACGTGTTTTTGTACGGAGTGTCACGGAGCAATGTATATATATATATATATATATATATATATATATATATATATATATATATATATATATATATATATATATATATATATATATATATATATATATATATATATATATATATATATATATATATATATATATATATATATATATATATATATATATATATATATATATATATATATATATATATATATATATATATATATATATATATATATATATATATATATATATATATATATATATATATATATATATATATATTATATATATATATATATATATATATATATATATATATATATATATATATATATATATATATATATATATATATATATATATATATATATATATAGTGTCCTAGAATATGTGGGCAATCTCTCGAAATCGAATAGAAAAACTAAAAATATTATGACAAGTTCCCATTAACTTTTTTCCTCTGACCCTCCCCTACGAAGATACAGGTGCATAACGGATGCCCCTGGAAATCGTTTTTATTTAAATAACTTTTAAGATACTAGGCGTAATTTAATGTTTTTTTAATATGATAGTTACTAGATAAGTATTCTTAAAATGAACCCAATAAATCATATTTGGTTTATTTAGTTTGCCAGGGGTGGACTAGCTCTGACACAATAATAGCAATTTTTTTAATACCCTGTATGATAAAGGCTCGACAATATTATTTTTGGATAGCTTTAACCTTAAACTAAAAAAAAAAGGTATTCTTGATTGACATCGATAAAATCAACTGTTTAAGAGAAATAAAATATCATAGCTGGTATTTTTTTTTACATTATACAGGGTGCTTTCTAATTGTACGACGATATTAAGGAAAACAATTCTTGGGTCCGTTTTAAGAAAAAAATTTCATGTGAACGTATGTCCTAAACGTCTTAGCTTTCGAGATACAGGGTGGTAAAATTTTCAAAAATAAATTATTTATTATAGGTTAAAAGTCTCTGCTGAAGCCATATGCCATTATTTATACACTGGACTAGTACCTGAGGTAATTTTATTTAAAAAAAAAAATATGTGTACCCTTGACCATTTAAAGATCCTTTAAGAAAAATCGGACCAATTACTCTATTTATGATAATGCCATATAATTTTTAATATTTTATAATATAATAATGATTTTCTTTAAAAAAACAACAAAATATATCTGTATTAATAAAGAATACCTTCAAATTTTACCTGCCCACAATTATGGGTAAAGTCTTTATCAAAAAAATCTTTATTCAAAAACGGATCTTTTTGCGCATGACTCTTGTGACCCAATTGCAAAGGTTAGCTTCAGTTAGTGATTTTTTCAAAGTCTTGTCGGCCAGTACTTGTTTGAATTCTAGTCCTAAGTCACGGTTGGGCTTTCAGACTGCCAGCCATGCGACCTCTGGTTTCTCATCTTACTTAACTGGCTTAAAGAGACATTTCGGATTTTTATAAAAACGCGACTTAGCACAGTTTAAATCTCCAATTTATTTTTAAATTTAAATAAACTATGTCTGATCATAATTTCGTAACCAGTACAGCAATTTTATGTTTTTTGGCACACACCTAGTTTTTTACTTATAATTGTTATTTTTCTCCATTCTGGATAACTCTTAAGACTAGGGACCTTAAATCTTTGAATAAAGCAATTCCTTCTTACAGTTCCAAAAATACTTTTTTAAACCGGCGTTAATAAATTTTAAGATACAAGCTTGAATAACTCCCAAAACCATTGCACAAACGCAATAAAATATGTTTGTTGCAATACAATACTTTTGACGTTTAAAAAACAGCACACTTATTAACATTAAATTCTAAAACAGTAAATATTTACGGAATGGTGTTATGTTTAGAGAGGTTATATATATATATATATATATATATATATATATATATATATATATATATATATATATATATATATATATATATATATATATATATATATATATATATATATATATATATATATATATATATATATATATTATATATTATATATATGTTATATATATATATATATATATATATTATATATATATATTATATATATATATAATCCTGCTCTAAACATAACACCATTCCTTAAATATTTACTGCTTTATAATTTAATGTTAATTAGTGTGTTGTTTTTTGAAAGTCAAAAGTATTGTATTGAAACAAACATATTTTATTGCGTTTGTGCAATGGTTTTGGGAGTTATTCAAGTTTGTATCTTAAAATTTACGGACAAGACTTGGAAAATCACTAACCGAAACTAACCTTTGCAATTGGGTCACAAGAGTCATGCGCAAAAGGATCCGTTTTTGAATAAAGTTTTTTTTGATAAAGACTTTACCCATAATTGTGGACAGGCAGAATTTGAAGGTATTCTTTATTAATACAGATATATTTTGTTGTTTTTTTAAAAAAAATCATCATTATATTATAAAATATTAAAAATTATATGACATTCTCATAAATAGAGTAATTGGTCCGATTTTTCTTAAAGGATCTTTAAATGGTCAAGCGTACACATATTTTTTTTTTTAATAAAATTACCTCAGATACTAGTCCAGTGTATAAATAATGGCATATGGCTTCAGCAGAGACCTTCAATGGCTATGTCTTGACAGGAAGTTAGTTCATTTTTTTAAAGCTCTTAGAGCTCCTTGGGAGACAAATTTCTTTGCCAGTCTTTGGCCTGAAGCGTCATTCTAGTGAGTCCCTTTTTGCCTTTTCTCCTACAAGTTGGTAATAAAAAAGTAATTGCGTCTTAGCCGTTCCTTTTTACGGTATTAACTCCATTTTCCCTTGACGTAAAAATGTAAGTAATTAAATATTTGCTTTAAACGGTAAACGTTATATAATTTTTATATACAATTTGGTTACTTCGAAAAACAAGTGCGTTTCTTCTTCAAATTGTTGGTTTACTTTGCAAGAAAATATTTTTACCGTTATTAACTGCACCCTTATAAAAAGTTAGGCACAGCTTTTCAAATTTTAAAAGTGGCCCTTTTTACTTTTTCATTACGTCCTTTGCCTGAATATGCAGCCCAAATTAGTCTATTTAATTTTTATCAAATAATTTCACTATTTTTTTCAAAACAAAAAAAAACTGTACATACCAAACTCCTAGTACTTGAGCTTTATACAACAAAAAATTACTTGAGTTTTATTTTTAATTTTAAACACTGTGGTCTTTTTTATAAGGCCATATTAAATAATATGTATTCTTGTATGGGTGTTACTTTAATTTCTATTGTGGGCAGTAAACTAAATACATATTCAAGATTCAGTAAGTAATTTTTAAGTATCTAGATCTAGTTTAATTGAAGAAAGGTGTTCTTATTACTTGGTACCTAAATTTTGTCTGATGCAAAATATAAGTTTTTGGTTAACCACCTAATTCCATAAAAAGGTTTATTATTGAGGTATATAATTTAATTTTATATTATTGTTACAATATTTTCCTTGTTCTATATTATAAATTGCCTTCCTTTTTGAAATTGCAAAGATAATAACGATGTTTACTGGAATATTTCTCACATTTTGCTAATGGCAACAAACCACTTTGTAAATACGACATAAATTCTTTTTGAATTTGAAAGCTACGCTTTACCTATTTATTTTATTGTATTTCGCTTACACGTTTTAGTTTCAATGTGTAATACGAGTATTGAAAAAGCAGAAAATATTTAATTAATTTTTACATATTAATAAAAAGAAAATATAAAATTAATAATTGCCTTGTAAATAACTTTTAATATTTTAGCAAAAAAGTTAGAAGTTTATTTTATCATGAATATTAAACCAATATCTTTTTACTAAGAAAACAAAAAAATAAAATATAGGCATATTCAGTGTTAGACTAATGTAGTAAATCAGGTCTCTGGTAGTATTTCGATTAGGTTCTTTTTTTTTAAGTTATTTATAAAGCTTGCGTGCTAGCGAGTGCATTTAATTGGAGTAACTGCAATATCTGTGCAACGCATATTCAAAAAAAAAATGTTTTGTTGTTTTCAGCTAAAATGCCTAATCATTTTTAAAAACGCTGTTTGCTTTAAATTAAACCTGAAGAATATATTGCGGCGTAGACGCTTTTTAACGTAACAGTTTATTTAGTCTTTTATATTTTACTCTATTTTTCTTAAATGTCAAATGCGCCCTTCAAAAAAACAATACATAATATTTAATCAGTGTTTAAAATGATAAATAAAACTCAATTATTTTTTTGGTTTTTACCTTTATTACAGCCCACGAAGGCTTGTATAAAGCCCAAGTATAGGAGTCAAAAAATGCGTTTAAAGTTGTAATACAGTTTTCTCTTTTGCTTTGTACAAAAACGTGACAATATTTTTTAATAATGCTTAAATATACTAATTGCGCAGCATATTCAAGTAAATAATGAAATGAAAAACTAAAAAGGGTTTGAAAAGCTGTGCTCAACTTTTTTTAGAATTTTAGTTAATAACGGTACAAATCTTTTCTTGCAAAGTAAACCATTCATTTGCTGAATAAGCGCACTTGTTTTTAAAAGTAATCAAATTGTATATACAAATTATATAGCATTTACCCTTTTAAGCAATTATTTACTTACCATGCATTTTTTTGTTAGGGCAAAATCGAGTTAATAACGTAAAAAAAAAACGATTAAAACACATTTATTTTTTATTACCGCCTCGTAGAAAAAGGGGCAAAAAAAGACTCACTAGAATGACGCTCCAAGCCAAGGACAGGAGAAGGGATTTATCTCACGTTGGCCCAAGTATACTAAAAAGCTTTAAAAAAAAATAAACCAACTTCCTGACAGAATATGGCCCTCTAAGGTATTACCTCTAGAAGATGGCAAAGACTAACAATGAACGCTGTAGGTTTTGTAACAGATCACAGCAAAACAAATACTATGCGAAATGCAAGGAATTAACACGTCAAAGGCTAAAATATCCAAAACGAGCATTTTTACTCCCGACGATATTAAAAAACTTGCCCCTCCCCATCGGTAACATTTTCAACTTCGCGAAAAGTTTAAGTTTTGAGAGGATCAACCAATGTAGGGTATCCACAAAAGATCTTTTTAGGTCGAAATGGAAGTTGGGCTATGTTAAGCCAAGCCACCTTATTTATTAAAATACAATACAATGAAAATATGGGTAAAAAAATATACAGGGTGGCCCACCACATTCGCCTCGGTTTTTCTATGAAAAATGAAACGAGTTGGGGAAAAACTTTTAGCACGGTCACATGTGGGTCCATGAGGAGCATGTTTCAAAATTATTTTGAATTATACAGGGTGACCCCAAAAAAAGTACATATCAAAGTTATATTTTTTCTTATGGAACACCCCATATTTTTTCATATTTTTAGATACTATAGACCAAATAAAGGTGAGTTATTGTTATATTTCCTAAACCTAAAACTGACCGTTTCTGAGAAATTTAGAGAAATTTAAAAATACAGACCATAATTTAAAAATTGTTTACATCCTGTAACATACAACGAGCTGCTCGTAATTAAATTTATTGCTTAGCTCAAGGTTGAAGTTAACTATTACATAAAAGTTTAAACTTAAGATTATACAGAGTGTTGAAAAAAATTGTCTCAAAGTTTAAACACACATTTTATTAAATAACTTCCTTAAGTTAAATGGCACACCCTGTATTTAGTGGCCTATTTTGACGCGGAACTAAATTCTCTTTAAAACCATATAAGGGTTTCCTATACCTATCTCTTCTGCTTTTTATGCAAAAGGCATTTTTATATTTAACTTATCATTTATCTTAAAAATGGAACACCCTGTATTGTAATTAAAAATCTTTTTATTAAGGATCACGTAGATTCACTAAAAGCACAAGTTTAAATTTTTAAAAATAAGATGTATCTCAAGTAAAATGCAGGCAAAAGTAATAACTCCAATTTATTGTCATTTCCAAAATATTAAAGGATTCTTCAAATTGAGGATTGAAATATAGTAGAAGGCACACCTGTCCCAATTGTTGAGACGAAATATGATAAATTGCCCTTGTTTCTTAGCAAATGTATCAGACTTTATGATAAAATAAAACTACTCGTATTCCAATTATTCCTCCCCAGACGTTAACAGACCATCAAGGTGTGCTGTTGATCAAGGGTTCTAAAAATATTAGGATTTTCGTCACTGTAGTAGTAAAAGATATGTCTGTTAAATAATCCGTTGTTATGAAAAATTAAGCCTGATACATTTGCTAAGAAACAAGGGCAATTTACCATATTTTGTCTCAACAATTGGGACAGGTGGGCCTTCTACTATATTTCGATCCTCATTTTTAAGAATGCTTTAATATTTTGGAAATGACAATAAATTGGAGTTATTACTTTTGCCTGAATTTTATTTGAGATACATCTTATTTTTAAAAATTTAAACTTGCGCTTTTAGCGAAACTACGTAATCCCCAATAAAAAGATTTTTAATTACAATACAGGGTGTTTCATTTTTAAGATAAATGATAAGTCAAATATAAAAATGCCTTTTGCATAAAAAGCAGAAGAGATAGATATAGGAAACCCTAATATGGTTTTAAAGGGAATTTAGTTCCGCGTTAAAACAGGCGACTAAATATGGGTGTTCCATTTAACTTAAAGAAGTTATTTAATAAAATGCGTGTCCAAATTTTGAGGCATTTTTTTTCAACACTCTGTAGAATATTAAGGCAGAACTTTTATGTGATAGTTAACTTAAACCTTGAGCTAAGCAATAAATTTAATTACGAGCAGCTGGCTATATGTTAAGGGGTGTAAACAATTTTTAAATTATGGTCTGTATTTTTAAATCTCTCTAAATTTCTCAGAAATGGTCAGTTTTAGGTATAGGAAATATAACAATAACTCACCTTTATTTGGTCTGTAGTATCTAAAAATATAAAAAAATATGGGGTGTGTCATAAGAAAAAATATAACTTTGATATGTACTTTCGTTTTGGGTCACCCTGTATATTTCAAAATAATTTTAAAATATGCTCCGTGCTAAAAGTTTTTTCCCAACTCATTTCATTTTTCGTAGAAAAACCGAGGCGATTGTGGTGGGCCACCCTGTATAAAGGGTAAATAAAGTTCGACCCTTAACTTGGGAATCTTGGAAACCACAGAAAATAGTATAATAAATAATAAAAAATTGCGCAATATGTGAGTACCAATGTGCCGTTCAGGAACTCTAAAAATTCAGAGATATGCAATAAAAATCGAAATTTTAAAAGTTTGTTTTTTTTTAAGTAAAAGTGAATTTATTAATCTTAAATCACTTGGTAGAGCATCGAGATAACAGTGGCTTCTTTGACCTGTAAAAGGGCTATGTTCAACACAAATAGTCTTATCTCTGGTCCTAAATTGTTCAAGTGCCAAACTGTTAACAAAAAATATGTCGAACATCAAATACTCCATACTCCCTATAGGGCTTATTGCTCGGATGCAAATAGGATTTGTATAAAATTATTTTTATTATCCACTTTAACATATTTTCAAAATATTTTGTTAGTTATTTCAGTTATATATTTAAAGTAGTGACTTTTTATCTGAAGCTCAGAATAAGGAGACATATTTCTTTTTCTTTAGGTGCATTTGTTTGGAATTAACAAATTTAACACAAATATTTACAACATGTGATCTTTATAAGGTTTCTTCAAATTTAAACTTATTTACCCAGTTTTAAATCCTAAATGTTTTTAAAAATCTGTGTAAAAGTGGTGCCATGATTTTATATTAAATATAAATAAAATAAGTATTAATATTACTTATACGTTACCTTGGCCTTGCAATGGATGAATATAACTGATCCAATTTTATTAACTCTTTAAACATATCTTCATTTCTTGGTGAAGGTGCAGCTTTACAAAAGTTACCTCCTAATATGGTTAACGCCATTGCGAGCACAACCAATTTTAGAGTAGTCCACCACATGATGCTCTAATTATCTTGTTTTTTTTTTAACTGCCTTGCTTCAATGTCGGCTATACAGCTGTTTTTTTTTTGTTTTAAAATTAGAAACCTGTAACAAAAATACACTGTTATTTATGTACGCAATTGTAAAGTAATCTGTTTTGTTTTGAAATATATTTTGGTAAAGAAAATGGTAAAGAAGTATACCGTCAAAGGCAAAAAATTAGTTTTTTTTTCTTAAAATTATTTGTATTTTTTTTTAAAGTTTAAAAAAGTAACCATATTAACAAAATCTAGCTCTACGAAATGTTTTAGATCATGAAATGTTTATAAAAATTGTAGTGTTATGCACAATACTGGTAACCTTCCCCTTGATATAGAAAATATCGTTTAAATATACTCTAAATAAAAATTAACCAAGCTCTTATCCCCGAGGTGTTCCGTATTCTATCGGTTTTTGAATCACTTATTGAATTTTTGATACCAACGCATTGTTTTGGATAATTCACTGTGTCAAAGGCTTTCGCCAAAACAACGAAGACGCATAAAGCTG
>JAHBCN010004419.1:0-2500 GCA_019359885.1 Listronotus oregonensis
TTTTTAAACTGGCATACTTTCTTTATAGATACAAAAATTTTCCATTTTCGGCATCTCCAGAAATGACAAAGCTCCTAGAGCTGTGATTTTTTTGAGTCTAGGATGTGAATTAATACTAAATTTCCTTGGTCTTCAATATGGTCCAGACATATTTTTGTTAACTCCTCAATACGACAAGCGCCCGCTAAGCCAAAAATCGTAGCCACTTTTATATGTAAATAAGTATTATCTGGCGCTTCATCCATGAATTTCGATATTTCTTCTTTTAAAAAGACTTTAGCCTTTTTGGGTCTAAAACCAACGCTTTGGTTTTTAAGGTAGACCGTCACTTTGAGAAACTTGCTTAAATCTATGTTCTTTCGTAACTTAATGATACATTTTAGCATAGAGTTTCTAGACTATAATGTATTGGGTTTACATGTTTTTGATAAATAAAAGAAATAGGCCAGAAAAATCTCTTCTTTAAAAGACTTCACACCCTTACTTTGACACCAGCTCCCAAACATAACAAATTCCTTTTCATACATGTTACGAGATTTCATGGGCAGGAGATCTATACTTGGTATTTCTGCTGCTTCGTAATCGATGCTGGTAAATCGTCGTCAGAATTCATTGAAAATGTTACTCCAATTTTGTTGAAAAATGCGTGACAGAAAATTATTTTTTGAAGAAAAAAACAGCATATTTTATTTGAAGAAAAAGTTACTCTTCATGCCTCGCTCTCTATTACTAGCCTCACTCCGTTCGGCTGTTAAACACGGGCGCGCCATAAAAAGTATCACTTTTCCTCCATATAAAATAATATACAATCTTTTTATTAATTGCCATTATATTGTTTTACTTACGTATAAACGAAAAATTATTCTAACTTAATTAAGGTTAAAGACCTTAATAAGTAGAGGCGGCCGAGAGTAAAATTAAGTAAAATCTCGACCTAATGAATTAAAAAAAACTCGTAAATACCCTCATGAAAAGATTTTATTGGCTCATAGAGACCAGATCATTAAAGAGGCATAAAACCGCATTGCTGTCATCGGTGTGAGTGATAAAAATCTCGATTCTTGATTCTAAACAATTTTCATCCGTCTCCACGGCGAATAAAGTATTCGAGTAAAATTTTTATTCCCTCCTTTCTGGGAATAATCTCGTTTTAAGATGTGGTTTGAGAATTATAGAGGATGGCATACCTGGGATAAGGTGTGTTTCATCTATGAGGATCATAGGTATTTTCACTACTTGCCAGAAAGAATATTATAATAATAGGGTGGATGGAAACACTTATAACAAAAAATTATAATATTACTAATAATTTAAATGTTCTATATGACCCCCGTTATTTTCGAAACATGATCTATAACCCCTCCTTAGCCTTTCTAAGCTCGCCGATATTATTTGGGGTTCTTGGTTAAGAAGATTAATTTCATTTACAATATTTTCTCTCATTTCTTCCATGTTTGTGTTCCCATTTTGGTAAACGACATTCTTCAAGTGACCCCATAGAAAAGTGTCCAAAATTGTAATATTTGGACTATTAGGTGGTCATCTAATAGTGCCATAACGTCCAATCCACTTATTGTATCGGCGATTGAGATACTGCACAACTTGACGAACAGCATGGGGCGGTGCTCCGTCTTGTTGCCAAATTATCTGGCGATATGTTTCGAGTGGCATTCTTCTAAAATGTCCTCAATATCATTTTCAAGAAGATTGAGATATCTTTCTCCAGTTAAGGACACATTATAGAATATTTGCCCCATAATTCTATTGTTAAGCACACCACACCAGACATGAAGAGGAGACCTCCCTTGGTATTTAATATCTTAAAATTTCCTGGGATTTTGTCTTGCCCAGCTGTGCGTATTGCGTCGATTAAACATTCCCGATGTAGTGAACGTAGCTAGCTTCATCCATCCAAAGAATCTTTAAACAGGGTAGGATCGTTATCTTGTTCATGGATTAAAATTTGGGAAACAAATTGAAAACGAAGTTCCTTTAGTTCACGTATTAAATACTGCACGGGAAGAACGTGATATGGAAGATACTTAAAATATTTCAGTATTCTTTGAACCGTCGCATAGGTTACTCTTCTTCTTGCAGGGCCAAACCTCAAGTCTCTAACTGCGTCAGTAATTGACTTCATGGGATACAAAGTAAAATAAATTAGAATAGCTCGATCCCGGTTTCTTTTTCTCATTGTAGTTCTTTTTCTAATATGTAGCGATTTTGTTTCTTCGAATAAGACCTTCAGTTTTAAAACTGTTTTTACCGATATATTTCGGTGGAAATTTGCAACATATCTTCGTTGTGTTTCCGGGGTATTCCATTTAAAAAATACGTTACACGTGCTGTAACTCTTTTGTTTTTGTTTCAAATGTTTTTCTTATTAGATTATTGAATTCTACGAAAAAAATGCACGAAATGGCTATATTTGTTTTTTAAAAAAATACAGGGAAGTTCAAAAATAAAGCCCTGCTTACTTTAAAGTAAATAACACTGTATA
>JAHBCN010004419.1:7500-52500 GCA_019359885.1 Listronotus oregonensis
GTTTTTAGTTGCTTATATTTTTTTTTATAACACGCCTTGTAAGATAAAAGTTGACGTGATTAAATTGTGTAGTTTTCTCAAAAAATTGGTGATTTCAGACTTTACGGAACCTAAAAGTCCAGATATGCATCGTTTCGAAATTGGAAATACGCAGGGTCCTAAGTTAAAAAGAAGCTTTAATTGTACATAATTTTTTAAAACAATTATTTTGATAAAACAACTTGAAATACAACTTTTTCGTTATTTCAGTTTTTTCGAGAGACAAAGGAAAACTTCTACTTTTCAAAAGGGTATAAAAAAAAATCGGTTTTAATTTTTTTCTTGAAAGCAAAGCAAAGTTAAAAAAAATCAAGAGACAAAATAGTTGTATTTTAAGTTGTTTTATTGGGGGTAATAGCACAAGTGCTTAAAAATTACCGATAATTTCTCACGATAGCGTGTTTTTTTATAATTTCACGAGTCCGAGAGAAGAGTGAAATTAAAAAAACACGCATGAGTAAAAAATTATCTGGTTAATTTTAAAGCACGAGTGGTATTTGGGGAGAATATTAATAATAAACGTAGATAAACGTTAATTTAAAATTAAATTTAACAAACGTCCTTTTTATTTAAAAATTTCGTATTATCATTGATAGTAAGGGAACACATTACTAGACACGTGGAATTCCTGAATTTTACCATATATTCCTATGGGAAAAATACAGGTGAAAAATTCAAATAATAAAAATAATGAAACACAGGTGATTATTTTAAAGCAATTAATTTTAGCTTCTTTTTTTAACACTCTGTATTTTTAAAACGATGCATTTCTTGACCTATGTTTATAAAAACTTATTTTTGCAAGATCCAACTGCTGTCGAAGTTTGTAACACTTATCTTAAACAACCTGTATAATTCTTAAGAACCAGAAATATATTGTTTGAGATTTATTACAGTTAGTTCACTTAAGTTTTAAGTCATTAAAATTTTTCGAGATGTCTCGTCTCGTCTCGAGCTTGTCTCGAAGGATTTTATCTCGTCTCGTCTCGTCTCGAAATTCGAGACAAAATGCTCTCGAGACGAGACAAAATGGCTTCGAGAAGAGACGTCTCGTATCTCGTGTCTCGCGGCAACTCTAACCCCTACTGTTATGCAAAGTCTTTTTTATTTTGTCCAAGTAGTTTTTTTTCGTTCTTTTATGAAGCTCTTTCCATATAAATAAATAAATAAATAAAAAGGCCTTTATTTTCTTATTCCACTGAGGTTCCCTCAGTATTCCTCGTTTTTGTTTCGGATCCATTCTTTGGTTTGCCCTTGTGCTGTGGTTTTGATCATTCCAAGAGCAGGTTCTGGTCCAAAGTGGTGTGGATGATCCCTGTCTCGAGCTTTTTCGTTGCCTTCTATTTCCGAATGTCCTGGTACCCACAAGAGAGTTACTCTGTTGCGTTCTTCCAGGACTTCCAGTTCTTTTTGACATTTCCATGTCAGCTTGGACGTTACCTTCGGGTTTACTAGTGACCCTAGTGATGCCTGGCTGACTGTTATTATGCAGATCCGCTTGTTTTTATAAGCCCTCCTGCTATTTTCTTATGCACAGGGCAGTAAAGCATATATTTCCGTTTGAAATACAGAACTGTGTGTTTCTAGTGAAATGGAGAATTGTGAATTTCTTATTTTACTCTACACGCCCGCTCCAGTTCCACGCTCGGTTTTGGAACCATCTGTATACCAGATGATGTTATTTGACTAAATTATGCAAATATTGTTATTAATTATAACTTTTTAAACGCCGCTTGTCAATCTGAACCGAATCGATTAACAATCAATTAAAAACTGCCAAGTCATTGAAATGTCAATTTCAATAAAGAAACAATTTATCAAATAATGATTTTAGATTAAGTTAAGGTTGAAATCCCAATAGATAAGCAACGTAAACATTCTATTAACTAAAATGACCTGACTTTTAGATACAAGCTCAGATATTTGTCTTATTTTCAGTAAAAATGTTGTTGTTGCTTCATTTCATATTTATTACAGCATTAGAGTTTTGTTCGTTCTAATGTACAGAGACAACCATTAAATCTTGGGCAAAAAAATTGTCAAATTTTGACTTTTCTGCCAATTTTTGTAAATCGCTTTTTTTAACCTTGTTTTACTTTTAATTAAATAGAGCAAAAGGTAAAAGAAAATATTTATATTTTATACAAACTAACAAATAATAAATGTATTAACAATTTAATAAATTCAAACAAACTTAAATATCCTCCCAAACAAATTTAATATTTTATTGCGGTCCCGTTTTTTTCTAAGACAGAGTTTAGCCTTCCAGGCATCGAATGGACCAGAGCCCGGGCGTATAGTCCGGATTTCCTCGTAACTCACACTTCTAAAATTTGATCTTTAAGTTCGTTTACATTTTGCGGCCTAAATTTATTTTCTCTATTTATTTTTTTAACTAATAAGCCCCCAACATGTTTCATAACATTTTAATCGGTACTACGTGCGGGCCACGGCAAAACCCTGATACGCTGCTTTTCCATCCATTCATTGACTTGCCGGGTCGTATGAACGGGACACTCATCTTGCTGAGAGATAAAATTTCTGTCCGGCAATCGATACAGTACGGAAAGAAGCATGATATTCTGTAGTAGATCTATATATACCTCCACATTGAACCTTCCTTCGATAAAATAACATACACAAAGTCCTGGTGCACTCAGCCGCCCCAAAGATTTACCGGAAATAGCCCACTACTTATGTTCTTTTGGTATATTTTTCATCAAATCGTGTTCCTTGAGGCCTGTATACCTTAAGTATCCCATTGTAGCACGACTAAAACACTTTTTTATCGATGAATATTATATTTCCCAAAAAATCGGAGGTTCCAAGTAAAATTTTAGTGCAAACCCAATGCGTTGTTCTTTATTTGCAATTGTTAAAAACGATTTTAAGGCAGCGCAATTCGTATATTTGCCTTATTTTTCGTCGTGCCGTTCTAACCGATGCTGGGAAATTGCTTTCCGTTTTTGCTGTAACTACATATTTAAATGGTTGGTTTCTTACAACATTAACTAAATTATTGTCTTGTTCTTGATTCGATAGTTTGGGGCGACGACTTCCAGCTCTTCTCTCAAAAGAGCGTGTTTCCTGCCATTTTTTTATAAAGTGAATAGTACTCTTTGGGATGTTAAGCTCTTCCGCCACATCCCTTTCGGGCCAACCTCTCTGCTCAATAAAATGAATAATTAATACTTTTGATCCAAAGTTAAGTTTGGCATTTTAAGAAATATGTTTAGACACTGACAACGGACACCTCTTTCTTTATTAGGTTTTTCAACAGGTATTAATATTCAGTAGAAAGTGGCATAAGCCTATTTTACGAAAGGGAAAAAGAATTGCTCAAGATTTAATGGTCGTTACTGTACATTGAAATGCACCATTGAAAAAAATAGGAAATAAAAAAACTTTTTATTTTGTGCAAAGTTTTTATCGAAACCAATATATTAGCAGAGCGCTTTCGGTAAAACCATCATCAATGCTGTTCGTCAAGCAGGAGTCACAGCAATTTGAGCGATCAAATTAAAAGTAAAACAACTGTGAATAATCTCACATTCTCACCTTCGAAAGGATGAATTTTAAAATTAAACAACACTAGTATACCACTTTGTGGAAAGACGAACACAAAATGGTACCCGTACTATAGAAATTCAACTATTTACAAATGCAAAAAATTTCTCTCCTTAGTGTTATCTAGCAGTGTATGTATATTTTTATATTTGCTTTATTTTAATTAATGTGTTTTTTTTGTTACAGACGATACTAAACTCGATGCACAAATATCAACCGAGGTTTCACTTAGTGAGAGCGAACGACATTTTGAAACTTCCTTATTCAACGTTCAGAACTTACGTATTCAAAGAAACGGAATTTATTGCTGTGACTGCATACCAAAACGAAAAAGTAAGTCAATTTTTTTAAGCAAAATTTTAAAACTACTGCTTTTGCACTAGGTATATTTTGTTTGATTGGGTGATTAATAACATACATTTAAGTTTAGCAATTTCTAGTTATTTGTTTTATATTTTTCGTGTAAAGACAAATAATTTCAAAAAAACTTTTTTTCAAGAATATCAATTTTTTTATTTTTCCAAAAAAAAATTTAATTGAAAAAATGGCATTTTTGATTGTTTTTAATTCTAACTTTGATGAACTAAAAATATTTGACAACTCAAAAAAATTTAATCATTTTGATTTTACATCCCAAAATAGTGAACAATTACCAAGTCTGGTTACCAACCAACAAACCAAGTTACAATAGGTTTCATATTTACGCAAGCCTTAAAGAAATGTAATCATTAGTTAGTTCATTTTAAATTTAAATTTTTAAGGATACGACTGATTAACATACCAAAATACACTAATAGTCCAGTAACTGAAGACCTGAAAGTACCCAAAGCTGTAAATAAATTTGTACATTTGTGGCGCAATTCTTAGGTCTTTGCGAATGCTTTGGAGAGAGAAAAAGTTTATAACGATTCCGACGTGAGAACTCGCTGAAAATCCCAAAAATGAGTTTCTCTCGAATATCTGCCAAAATATGGAAATTAGAGAATTTTTGTATAGACAAAAAATGAAGATCACGTCAAATTCTACAAAAATGTCCCTGAGTTTTCCGCAACACCAATATTTTTCGCAAAAACAGCCGTCGAAAAATCCATAACATTCCACTCTGGATAGCTGTGGTAGTAGGCTAAAAAATGCAGATGGGCAAAACAAATTTTTATCAAAACGCAAGAAAGATGGTGAAGTATATTTTCTGGGCTTATTGAACACTTGCTAAGGTCTCATTATAAAAAAGAAATGTTAATAACAAACCATTTTTTCAAAAAATATTAATAATTTAATGAGATACTCTTAAAATATTGTGAAAAAAAACTTTGACCCCATTTTTTAATATTCTAGAAAAATCAAAATGGACTCAAGCTTAAATGCAATGATAGGTACAGGTTTTCAGATTCCGATGAACTTTGAATGATTAAAAAACGTACATTATTGCCCGAGTAATGGAACAATTCGTCCGCTCGCTCATAAGTGAATCCATGAAGATAGCGGTATTCTAGCGGTAGAGCGGCAGCTGAAATGAGGGGACTTTGGGTCACGTTATCTCAAAAACTATCGATTTTTCGAAAAAAATTATAGAGACCATTTTTGTAGACTACAAGGCGATCTTCATTTTTTGTCAAAACAAAAACCCATTTTTCTGGCCTTGGGGGGCCATTTTCAGTCCTTTTGCACCTAGACCTAGGACTTGCGCCCCAAGGGAATACTGTACAGATTACTTACAGCTTTGTCCCTTTATTTACTGGACTATAAAGTAAAATCAGGGCGATGTTCATCTCCAAAAATTACGGCCTCTTAAAGAATTGAGATCTAAAATTAGACCAAGTACTTTAACTTTTTTTTTATTTGACCCTATATATATATACAGGGGTGTTTCAAAAAAAATGGACCATCGTCTGTGGGTAATTCTTTTCTAAAAAAATAAAAAAAAAGTCCTATGCAAAGGGTCCGAAACGCATGGTTTCCGAAATACAGGGGGTTAAAGTTTTTTTTTTCATTTTTTTTCAAATGACTTAAATACCACTCAACCGATTTTAATAAAAAATGGAACTTCAAAAGGGGATTAATAAAGTGCATAGTTTTAAGTAAAAATCTGCTTACAGCCGCGGCAGTGGCGTGCGTACGGGTAACTGAAAAATGTATTTAGAGAAAGAATATGTGCGCCACTGACTTTTGTCAATTTTGATGCACCAGTTATGACTTATTACATAAGACAAAAAGTTACCTCTTGCTATTTTTTTATTAGGGTTTCCCTTTTCCAGATATGGAATTTTTTAAAAAAGTGAAAGTAACATTTGTCGGATCGAAGTAATCAGGAAACCAAGGGTTATTCAAAACTCTTGTTTTTTTAAAATACACAATTGACTTAAAGCTAAAGAAAATGTTGAAAGTGACCACCATTGGGCATTTTTTTACAAGCATTTAACCCTCCCAACGATCGTCTTACTATTATGCAAATATTGTGATCTTCTAATGTAAAAATATTTTTTATTCTTTCCCAAAAATTCTTCTGTGAAATGGTGTTTTTTTAAATTATTTTTAATGACCCCACAAATAAAAATCTAGTGGATTCAGGTCAGAGATCGAGGTGGCCATGGCACCGGCCCCACGACCAATCCATCGGTGACCGTATGTGTCAGCTAAATATGTTCCTCAACTGCTGCAAAAAAGTGCGGGGGCACCTCATGCTGGAACCACCTGTACCATTTCTCACAAAGTGGTAGTAACCCGGCCAATCATTTTGTAAAAAAAATTTTAAAAATGATTTCTGTTCAAAACGATTCGGGAAACAACAGGACCATTTATGTGATTTCCCAAAAATACCAGCCCAAATATTGATGGAAAATTGATACTGCGAAATTTCTACTTGTAGAGAGTGAGGGTTTTCATTGCCATGTTTTAAATTGTGAAATTTACTATACCTTTTTTTGGGGAAATGAGCCCATCAGTGAATATACACGTTTGAAAAAGATGGTCGTGCCTCAGTGTTTAAGAACATGACAAAAAATTGCCCTAGGTAGAAGTCTGACACGTGTAAAATGATAGGGATATAAACTTGTCTTTTAGAGTTCTGTCATCTGATGATGCCGAAATATTTTCCCCAAATTTTTGGCAACAATTCTCGTGCTTGAAAAAAAGGGTCACGTTCAACTCTTTTCTTATTGCCTCTTCGACTCGTATAGTTCGGCGGTATCTTCTGCGTCCAGAATCAGCTTTAAAAGGTTTAAAGAAATAGTTTCTCTTAAATGGGCTTACAATACGTGGAAAAAATATTTTTCCCAGAAATTCTTTTGGGGATAAGTTTCTGATAAACCCCCAAGCTTGTCTAGATTTTGATTTGTTTGTCCATAAATTAAAAATATAAAAAAAATTCGGCGGGAAGTAGTTGATGAAAACCATCTTGATAGGAAAAAAATTTATTGAGCGCAATATCTAAACACGAATAAAAAAATAAGAAACAAACAAAAAAACACGATCACCAAATAACTAAAATCAAAAAAAAACTGCAAAATTTAAAGAATAACACGAAACCTTTTTGCTTCTACAAAAGCACATCAAAATTATTGAATTTGAGAACTGAAAAAAAACCAGTTTCTTGGCATTATGAATTTTTTCATTCGCGACGAATGGGTACTTTGCACATTTTTATAAATTAACATATCTGCTTAAGGGGAAACCTAAAGAAAAAATAGCAAGAGGAAAACTTTTATGTATAAGCTTTATAACTGGTGCATTAAAATTGGTAAAATCAGGGCACTTTTTTCTTCTCAAAATCTTTTTTTTAAAATACCCTTAGGGCCGCCACTGCGCAGCTGTGGGCAGATTTTTACTTAAACTATAACATTATTAATACACTTTGAAGTTCTTTTTCCCATTAAATGGGTTAGGGGTATTTAAAAAATTGAAACTTTAACTCCCTGTATTTCGAAACCATGCGTTTCGGACCCATGTGCATAGGTTTTTAATTTTTTTAGTAAAAATTACCCCCAAAACGATGGTCCATTTTTTTTGAAACACCCTATATATACCCTATATATATATATATATATATATATTAATAATAATAATTATATTATATTATATATATATATATTATATATATATATATATATATATATATATATATATATATATATATATATATTATATATATATATATATATATATATATATATATATATATATATATATATAAATTTCCCTAAAATTAAAATTTCTGTCTTTTTATTCCGTATATCCTCAACCATCTGCAACATTGTCCTGTAACCCGGCAGGTTAAAACAAAACATCATCTAATTAGTTCCAGGAAGATCCGTAAAAATGTGCCGGTGGAAAAAAACTAAAAGACACCGCTTTGACAGTGCTGGTACTGATTACAGCATCCCAGTATCTATGTCGCGCGATAATTAGGAGACATAAAAACTTTTTTCCTAGAAGTGGCGTCAGCGTTACAGGGGCGGTCGTTTATTGTTTTTATGGGTTTAACGTTGGGATTTCTTATGTAAGAGTAGTGTTTTATGATTTGTCTAAAGCGTTTGATTGTGTCAATCATCAAAAAATTTTGTTAGGGAAGTTTAGATTGTACTACTGTAAAGAAATTATCTAAAATGGTTTAGATGTTGCTTTTTAGAATGACCTTGGATGATGTAATTGACTGGGGGAAAATAGTAAAGAAAGGTTGCTTACTTCGAGGATCAATAAACATGCGTTTTATTATTTATTATTAATAACGTTTTTTTTTTTTAAAGTCTTAGACATTGTTATCACTACGACTTATATACTATTCCTTGTTTGCCGAAGCTTGACCGACTTTTCACAGTTCAGCAACAGCTGCCAGATATTCGGAATGTCGACACTAGGTTTGCTAAATATATTCTGGTTGTCTGCAATTATTACAGCTTCTTTAAATTTTCTTTTCGTTCATTTATAAATGATTTTTGCTGCCGACCATTGTATGCGGTGTTGTTTTGACCAGGCGTGTTCGGCAATTCCTGATTTCAACATTTCACCTCGTTCCGTATGCTTTTGTTTTAACCTAATTCCCCCCGTAGTCTTTTTGTTTCCCGACATCCCACCACATTCACAGGTTTAAAAAGATCAGATTAATTTGAGACATTTTTTTCGGTCTCGTTTTAGTAAGAATCTTTAAAGTGGTTTGGGATTTAAAAAGCGTTTTTAAAATTATACTTATTTGTCACAAATAAGTTATTTTCATTTTCAGAACTTTTCCCAATGACTTTAATATACGGAATTTATAAAAATTTAAAATGGTCATGGGCCCTTTTTCAAGTTAGAGTGTTTGGGCTAATTTTGATTTTGTCGATTGTTCCTTTAAAAGTCTCCCCAATATAGCGTTTTGGTTTAAAATCCCCGGCTTATTTTATCTTGCAAATTTTCTTTCTTTGTTATATAAGGTCACTGCGCGGTTATATAGAGTAAGTATGACGCCTTTTTTTCGTTCCGTTAGAGTGATTGGGGTTCTGGGGAAATATTTAGTGTGGGGAGGTTTCATACGGGGGTTTGTATGTGTCCCTTATTTCGTTTAACTAAAACGTCAAGAAAAGGTAGAGTCGAATTTGTCTCCTTATCTATTGTGAATTTGATAGAGGGTCGAAGACAATTTCGATGTTTTAAGAAAGCTTCAAGTTCTTCGTCATTACCTGTTCATACAGTAGAGGTATCGTCAACATATCTTAGCCAAACTTTTGGTTTAAATAATGCAGTTTTAATTAAATATTCCTCAAACCATTCCATATAAATACTTGCTACCACTAGAGAGAGCGATGAACCCATTGGAAGCACATCATTCTGCGCATAGTACTCATCTTTCACTTGAAAGTAGGAACTACAGAGGCACAGCTCCAAAACCCTTTTTACTTCATCCAGGCAGGGTGGTGTTCTAAAGGTGTCATTTTTTCGTTAAGCATTATCTGAGCCAGATAATATTTAACGATTCTTTTACTAGAAGTCCAGAAGTACACGTGTAGAAGGTCATAATAACAAGAATTGAGGAAAACCCTATTTGTGGCTTTTATCAATTTAAAAATAAATGTGAAATCCCCATCTTGTGTTCTTTTTGGTAGAATCTAAAAGAATACTAAGGAAAATGATTAAGATTGAAGCAAAAGAGATCCAACAGAAATTAACATTTTCTTTATTCAGAAAATTTTGTACACGTGTTTTTAAGACACCCTGTATAGGGTTTAAAATGACTATAACTTAAATAAGAATACGCCACTGTTGCTATGTTTATAATGTTTTTCTAAATAAATAACACAGACAATTAATTTTTACAACGCTTAAAAGTACCAAAATAAATTTTACAAGAGAAACACCGAAAAAAACGACCGACCTCCAAAGTAGCACCTAATTAGAAGAGTAAAAAGTACGTAATTGAAACACTTAATGAGGTTTTAAGTTTACTAATTTGAAAATTAACATCTCAGAGGAAAATATGATTTAGGTAAGATACTTATATCAGGACCAGGGATATAGAAAATAAAGTTTATTCATGATTTTTTATCACTAATTAAAAACGAGTCTTTTAGAATCATTTTTTGTTTATTTAATTTATTAATACTAATTATTAGTATTGACAAATTAAATAAACAAAAAATAATTTTAAAAGACTCGTTTTTACTCAGACTGGCAAGGACCCCAGCACCTATAAGAAAAAACTTGGAATCCAAGCAATAAATTAAGAGCAAGGAAGTAGACATTTTTATTTGCAATAAAACTGTTTAAAAATAAGATAGACCAGTGAATATAATTGTTTATCCGTCATATATCAAGTTAAGATGAGGATCGTTGTTTTTTGTCCGTATTGTGATCGTGAAATAAAATCGAATCAGCACGCAGTTGAGTGCAAAGCTTGTTGTACCTGGATTCAAAAGGGTTGTTCCCTTAGTAGTTCGGAATTTAATAAAATCTATTCAAATTTTGAAAAACAGGGATCGCATGATTGGGAATGTAAATCCTGTCGAAAAAGGGGGTTAAGTTGCTTTCCGGGCGTTAGTGATGGTCATGTAGCCCCGATCGATCAAATCCACCGTCAAGTAATGTCACGGAAGAGTGAGTCGCTCCAACAACGGAAAAGTCCAAAATATAAGTAAATCCACGTCGACGAATTCTAAACACTTCATTTTCGGAGGTTAGAAGACAAATGTCATCTTTGCAAAATAAAAATAACGCCAGTAATAAAGATATAATTTCCTTAATTTCCCAAATGTTTTATTATACTCGAGCAGAGGGATGAAACGGGAAACTCTGAATGAACTCCGTGAAATGTCTAAAGAGAAAACGAACAAAATAAATTTGCTTGGAAAACGAAGTTTTTGTTTTAAAGGAAAAATATTGCAGAGCTGCGAAAATCTAAGATTTTTTTGGCAGCTAATACACCAAGGGATGTCCCCCGCCAGGATTCTATTCAGGAGTTTGAAGACAGAAAGCGCAGAGCCAAAAACATCATTTTTGTACAATATTGATGAGTCGCATTGGAGGATCTCACGGATCGCATTGCCCATGATGTAGAAAAGGTAAAACATTTTTCAAGATATTGTAACTGATAGCGATGTAATAAAGGTAATACGTGTAGGTAAACGGGGGAGAAACCTAGGCCCATTAAGGCTATAATGGCAAGTGATCAATTGCCCGGAGGTTTAAAATAGGTCAAAAAACTCTATGGGTAGAGTAAAAATTGGTCCGGGTCAGACATACTCTCAAAGGCAGCATCTCAAAGAACTTCAATCAGAACTGCAACTAGAAAAAAATTTGGGGAACAAAACCTCACCATTAAATACCGTAGGGGCACTCCCAAAATAGTTTCTTCTAGGGTGGATTACTCCTCTAAACATGGAACAGAAACAGAAAAAAACTAATTCCGACGGGTAAGGCCAATTTACACATTTTTTACCAAAAAAGTTAGGGGGACTAGGGAAATAAGCTGACAGAACTAATGCTGGGGGATGTCTGAAAAGTGATTATGATGTAGTAGTGTTTACGGAGACTTGGTTAAACAAGGATATAGTGGATGGTGAATTGGGGATGAAGGTTACAATATTTATAGAAAGGACCGATCTGAGCTGACTAGTTGTAAACGATGGGGCGGAGGTGTGCTGATTGCAGTGGACAGATTATCAATCAAATTTAATTGAGGTTGGACAAAGTAATGTTGAACAGTTGTTTGTTTCTTTTGCTATGGATCTGAGAAGATAATAGTGGGGTCCATTTACCTGCCCCACCCCTTAACTGTTGATGTTATTCAGGCTCATTGTTCCACTGTAGATGACATACTTCAGAAATTATCCGGACCAAGCTGTGCCTATTGGAGATTACAATTTGCCCAAGGTCAACTGGACTAATGATGATATGGGTGTGGGGCATCCCAAAGGATAATGGGGATGGGTTAGATGGCTTGGTGACTGTTTTGCCTATAATCAGTTTTTTCAAGTGAACAATATAACTAACGCAAATGGTGTCATGTTGGACTTGGTATTTACACATGAAAAACTTGCGTCTGTGGATATTGCCCATGAATGTCTGCTTTCCATGTGATCAGCATCACCCTGCCCTTGTTATTGGTGTTCCTATTTCAGTGCGGTCTAGTGACTTACAGTATGACACTCAATATTATGATTTTAAGAGAGCTAATTATATCATGTTAAACAATTTTTACCATTCAGTAGATTGGAACAATGTATTAGGTTCTATTGAGGATGTTAATGAAGCAGTAAATGTATTTTATAATTTGATATATCAGGAATAAGCCAGTGTGTTCCTGTTAATCGTCTCAAAAACCTTAAATTTCCTGTATGGTACTCGAATGAGCTCAAAAGTAAAATTTTGAGAAAAAGATGTGTCACAAAGAATATAAACGAACTCATCTGTGGTGTCACTATGAGAAATTTTCTCGTTTGAGATCACAGTGTAAATGGTAAAGCATAATTGTTATATAATTATATTAATAATGTTGAAAATAATTTAAATAGTAATCCTAAAGAATTTTGGAACTTTTTGAACTCTAAGAGGGGTAATAGCATTCCAAACTGTATACAGCTAAACGATATAGCAGGAGCAGATGGGCAAGCAATAGTAGATATTTTTAAAACGCACTTTGAAAGTGTTTATAAACCGAGTGGTGTCTGTGAACACTTGCCTGGTCTTGAGAGTGAGAGTTCTCTAAATTTATATGATTGTTCGATTTCTGTGGGAAGGTTTTTCAATATATTTTGGATCTGAAACAAGGTATTGGTCCTGGACCTGATGATGTGCCTTCTGGTTTACTAAGTAAATTGTGTCTATTCTCTTTCGAATCCTCTTTATTTGCTTTTTAACCTATCACTTAAGAGTGGTGTTTTTCCTGAAAGATGGAAACAGAGTTATATCACACCTATACATAAGAACGGAAACTACTCTGATGCTACAAATTATAGACCAATTTCCAAACTAAGTACTATCCCAAAGCTTTTTGAAAAAATTGTTTGTGATGACATTAAACACCCAATTATGTCTATTATGAATCAGGAACAGCATGGCTTTTTGATGGCAGATCCACCACAACAAATATGTTGTTGTTTACACAGGCAGTGTTAGATGCCTTGGAAAGTGGGTGTCAAGTAGATGCTGTGTACACCGGACTTTAGTAAGGCTTTGATACTGTTGATCACCATATTTTAGGGAAAAAACTAGAAGCCTTTGGTTTTACTGGTACATTGCTTAGATGGTTAAAATCTTATTTAAATAATAGAAAACAGTTTGTAAAGGTAAAGGTTTTGTTTCACAAGAGGTGCATGTTACATCGGAGTCCTCAGGGTAGTCATCTAGGTCCATATCTCTTTAATATTTTCATTAATGATCTTAGAAAGGAAATCCGATTCTCACAACCCCTACTTTTTGCTGATGATTTGAAATTGTTTGTACCTGTGAAATCTTTTCAGGATGCTATAAACTTGCATGATGACCTGAGCAGAGTGAGTGTATGGTGTGATAGAAACAGGATGGATTTAAATGTGAGAAAATGTAAAACAATGACCTTCATAGGTCGCAGCATCCACTCACTTATGTTTATGGTATAAACGGTGAGCCTTTAGAAAGGGTTACCACAATTTGTGATTTGGGTTTACACTTAGATACTAAATTAGACTTTCACATCCACTATGAACATATGGTAAACAGATCTTTAAAGTTGTTGGGTTTGTATGTAGAAACACTAGGGATTTCCGTAACATAAATAGTTTGAACAATATTTATAAAACTCTTGTTAGATCAAACTTGGAATACCTTTCCTGTATCTGGTCACCCTTTATGCAGTACATATACAAAACATCGAGAGAGTACAGAAAAGGTACACTAGGTTTATTTCATTTAAATTTAACTTTCCCCCAGAATCCTATGATGTTCGAAGGCATAGACTGGGCTTGGACTCTATGAACGCAGAATAAAAGCTGATATTTTTTTTTTGTTTAAATTAATTAATGGAAACATTGATTGCCAAAGCCTTTTAAGTAAAATCACTTTTCGTGTTCCGCCGAGGAGCACAAGAGAACAGTCTCTCTTCTGTAGATTTTCATAGGAGCAATTATGGCAGGTTTTCTCCTATCACAAGAATGCTTATGAATGGAAATAGAGTGGACAATGACTTTTTAGTTCTCTCCTTTAATGTATTTAAGAAAAATGTGATACGTCTTGAACTGTGATGTGTAATGTGATAATAGATTAGATTATTTATTCTAAGTGCAGCTTATATTTATATTTATATTTATTACTTTAATTATTGTGCACATTAAATTTATTTGTAAACTTTGTAGATTTGTAAATGGGTTTTGCCCAAATAAATAAATAAATAAATAAATAAATAAATAAATAAATAAATAAATTGAAATTTGACAACACTGGTTTGACACAGTGGCAACAGTGCACTGACCACATGACTTTTGAGGCAGAAATGTTACCAAATTTAGCCTTTTAAAAGGTCATAATGGCTGTACACCTAAATTGTCATCTTATTAAATTTTGGTCGCTTTAACAATACAAATTTTAACTATAAAGGTATTTTTTTACCAAAAAACTGTTCACTTTTTCTCATAACAAATAATAAATACTCTTTGATTATACCTTTACTGGGAATTTTTGAATATTAAATTCGTGGATGTTCATTGCTTAGTGAATCCTGCCGTAAAAAAAATTTTTCGGAAAGTACCACATTTAGATCATGTTTTTAAAATTGTACAATAACAAAGGTAGATTATTTTAAGCAAGATAATATTATAAATAAGTAAATCATTTGTTTACTTTCAGTAAGTTGGTCAACTTTACAGTCAAAACAAATAACAACAATAAATTTGAAAATTTCAAATAAATTGCTTGCAAGAAAGCAACTTAGAAAAGAGATAAAGGTAAATAATTTGAAGAGATATACATAAATGGAATAAGAAATTTGAGGAATTTCAGGGAACCCTAAAAATATAAATTCTCCTTTTAACTTACTAAATTTACATATATCGTGACATGATCTGTCAATTGCGGAACGAGATCTCGTCAATAAAACTAGAAAACTACCGACCATACATACGATTGTTTTGCGGTTACAGTCGTTAGCATTAATAGTAATGTCGGTATTCCTAAGAATACTGATTAATATAAATCAAATAAAATAAGGAGATAATAGACAGTAATTTGTTATGAACGCTTAATTAGACGTTATGAATTATTTATTTATTTGTTGTTAACGACAAGTGCTGTTATCTACAAAGCTTAGTCTGGACATGATGCGTGATAACGTATTTCGATAAAGAATATACAAAATAAATTAACAAATATTTTCTGTCTGGATGCAAACTAAAAGTATCTTTTAATTCTTTGACACAGTTTAAAAAAGAATACGTATTCTTTGGGTATTTGCTCTCTCCTTAAACGCGTTTTGCCAAGGGTGGTGGACTTACAGGAGTGCTCGATTTTTAATGTTTGTCCGCAGATATAGGTTTTTTTGTGACGTCACCCTTTTCCCTAGAATGTGCCCAACCGCTGTGTTCACACATCGTCGTTTGTGGTTGGGCCCAGTAGGATCTTTTGGAACATGCGCTAGAGTTGCCAGGACGGCAACTCTTGTTGCCACCGTATGGATCGGGATTCGAAGCTAAGATAAACACAAGGACCTGGTAGCTACCTACGTCACTAGACCGGAAGAGGAGGGTATGATGGATCTAATCGTCTGCTCGTCATACTCTCCAGGAGATAGGGACACCAGAACACATTGTCCCTCGTGTCCGTAGTGACACGAGTAAGAGGAGATGTAAGAACTCTCTCCCAATCTGGTATCGGATTCATTAGAAGTCCGATCCTATTGGGAGAAATATAAAAAGGTGTGAGCCACAATAGACCGAGCGGTCGCAGTGGAGGGCGTAAAAAGTCCACTCACTTTAAACCCACCTACCTACCTCCCTAGAATGTAGTAGATTTTATTAATTTTTGTTAAATATTCAACCTTTAAAAACTAATTTAAATGTACACCTTCTATTAGATCAATATTTTATACCATTTGATAAAATTAAGACTTGTCCTGGTAAACCGTTACTTATAAAGTACATTTAAAATGCATTTTTCCATTTTTAAATTTTTACCGAAAATAGGTAGTAAAATTCAAAATTAGCTAAAATAATGTTACATAAATATAATTAATTATAATACATATTTTTTTATTTATAAATTCCGTTCAAAATAGCGAACGGTCAATGACCTCTGTCTTTGTAACTTGCACCTACACTAAAAATATAGTAATGAAAACTTAATTCAACTATATGCAATAAAAAAATTAACATTAAAGTTCTAATGTCTAAAAAGCTAAAAATATAAACAAAAACACGAAAAACGCTTCCAATGCGACGTGAATCACAAATTGTAAACAAAACAATAAGGGAAAACGATTACGTCACAAATATTGAATTGACATTTATATTTGGTGTATATGGTCTTAAATGGGATCGAGCAATCCTGTGTAAGTTTACTACCCTTGGCGTTTTGCATGCCCTAATTATCTGATTCGCAGGTCAGAAGTGAATACCCTGCAGACACTATAGAGTTGCAGAAGTCTTGCTTCTTATTGTAAACTTATATCTCTTCTTTCAGTTGTTTGCAAGGTATTAAAAAATATTCTTAAATTCCCAAATTTTGGGATATTTGAAAAAAAATCGCAATATGTATCGTGTATGTATGTGCAGATTTCGTCACAAAAGATCTTCAGCAGATCCTAACCTAATATAAACATTTTTGAAACTTGATTTTTTAGTGGTCTGAATGACACTACCGCTAAAAGGTGTACAGGTATTCGTATCAATCTGTCAGGTGTTTTGCGGGGGCGAATATTTTATCAACCGAAACGTGCAAAAAATAGACGTTTTTGAATAAAAATTTTAGGCCAAAAAATATACGAGAAATTTGATAATCACATAAAAAAATAAGGCATTCCATTTTAAAAAAATATCAAAATGACCCTGGCAGTTTTATTTGATGTTTAATGGTTTTTTAATTATTATTTTCAGATTCCGCATAAAAACATATATATAATGAAAAGTTTTAGTTTTTTTTAATAAATTAGTACAGGTAAAGTTAAAAGCGACCTATTCGATCCTCGTTGGACAACCCTATACGAAAGCTTGGGTAGGAATCGAATTATTTTGGAATCGAATCCAGGAATTGATTTCTTTTTAAGGATCCGATGGCTGGAATCAATTACTTTTTTAAAAAAAGGGTCCGTGATCCGGATTCGTTATATAATTTTAAAATGATCCGGAATCGATATCTTTTTGGAAAGATCCGATTTCCAAACGAATCAATGCGTATTGTCAGTACTTACTTACGGAGCGAAAACTCTTCTCCTCACAAAACAGTCTGTAAATAAAATACGCATTGCACAAAGACAAATGTAGTGATGAGCGAGACCGGTCTTGGTCTTGCGGTCTTGGTCTTGCAGCAAGACCAAGACCGAGACCAAGACCAAGACCGCCTTCTCGCTTGCAAGACCAAGACTGGGTATGCAAGACCAAGACCAAGACCGAGGGGGGCAAGACTACGCAAGACCACGCAAGACCAAGACCGACCTGCAAGACTCTTGCACTTTTGTCACTTTTTTTAAATTATAATATTTAATTTTTTTATTCAATATACAGAGGTATTTCATACAGACCTGACAAAAAATGTGTCGAGATCTGCCTAAAAAGGCGATTATTTTATGAGTAACAGGTTTTTTAATAAAATAATAACTTAAATCGATCACTTCGTTTTTTAATAAAATTATCTAGAAACGATAACTAGTGGATTTAGTAACATGTTTCCAAAATAATAAGATTGGACTCAATGGTCCGACAAAGCTCGATATCTCCAAAACCGTTTACGACAGAGAAAAACTAAAAGTACAAAAGTTATAGAAGCTGAAAATTAATTACCTATTCCTAATGTTTTTTTTTTTTAAATTAGGTATCTAGTGATGCCACTAACGGGATAAAAAATTTTCCCAAAATCCAGGAAAACATTATTTTTGTGCCACACTGTAAGAAGTGGCATCATTAGATTGTTCCTTTTAACTAAGATATAAATGTAAAAGTGATGGTTTAAAAAAAAATATATTTGTCATTTTCTATAAAAATACTTTTATATAAATGGATTTTAAATTTCACTTCCGGCTTAGACGGAAAAGTCAAACAATACCAAAAGTATAATGATGACGTCATTTTTGTCAAATCCAAAAATGATATATAAAAACCATCTACGTCGACATTGTACCTATATGACAGATCAAGAATTTCCAGCATAATATACAGCGAAGCGATTTTTTTAATGAATTTTTGCTATATTTTTTCTATTTTAGGTTAAAAGCTAAAAATAAGGAAGTTTTCTTAAGTGGTGGTGGATTTTTTGAAAAATTCTGAAATAGAAAATAATTTTAAGCCCTTTTTTCTATAATTTTTGTACATTCAGTTTTTTACCATTATGAACGGTTTCGGATATATGGATCTTTGTCGCACTATCGAGCCACCTTGTATATGCAGAATGTTTATAAAGTATTTGTACAAACTTTGTACGGCAATGTTTGACTAATTTGAACACAGAATGTTTATTTGAACTGAAAAGATTTCTAAATACCTTTTTTTAATTAGAAACCAATGTTTACATATCAGAATCATTTTCATTCAATTTCACATCTGGTTAAAATTTAAAAAGTTTTTTTCTGCCCTCAGAGTACTCAGTATTGTAATTTTATATGCTTCTTCAAAGAAAATTTAAATATTTCCCATCACTAAAATGAAGCGCTATAAATAAAAAAAACCCCTACATTTAAAATATCCTTTTAATCAAATAATTTAAATATACATGTAAGGTTAAAATTGGTATATTTTAAAATTTTAAAGCAAAAAATATAGTCTCCATCTTTATTTATTTGAAAAATATTAAAACTATATATATATTATTAAAGATTGCTTAGTTTAAATTATTGCTACCAAAAAAAGCAAGACCAGCAAGACTCTCGCAGCAAGACCAAGACTAAGACCGGGTGTGCAAGACCAAGTCCAAGACCAAGACCTTCTTTGGGCTTGCAAGACCAAGCCAAGCCAGACTTGCAAGACCAAGACTAGCCCGGTCTTGGTCTTGGTCTTGCTTTGCTCATCACTAGACAAATGGAAAGATCGATGCTGGGCCTTTCTCTCAGAGACAGAATCTCTAATAACCAACATGCGATAGTGAGAATAACAAATTTAAAATGGAATTGGGCGGGCCACGTAGCTAGATTTGCGGATGGACGATGGACGAAAAGGATTTTGGAATGGAGGCCTCGCCAGGTCACACATCAAAGTAGGGGACGTCCACCAACGAGATGGTCCGACGACGTCAGGAGAATCCGGACAAATTGGATAAATGCTGCACTGGACCGGCAAGGAGGATAGGATTGCGGGAGGCCTATGTCCAGCAGTGGATGAGACAAGGCTGAGTGATGATGATGGTTTATAAATGCCAAAATCCGCCATTTTGAATAAGCCAGTTCAAACTTTCAAATTTTGACCTAAGATTATTAATTTCCAAATTTTAATATAGGACCATTAAAAACTTTTATATTCTGAATTTTAGGCAAATAGAATTATAAATGCAAAAATCCGTCTTTTTGAATCTTCCATTTTAAATTTCCAAATTTTTACCTTTTCTTAATCAACATAACATTGATTTTAGGAAATAAAGATAAATAATTTTAAAATATCTGCCCATTAAAATTTCTACAAAAGGAAACACACCTATCATGTGATTATTAACCAAAATATGTGGTTTTTCAGGTCCACAGAAACAACATTTTAATAAAACTATTTTTTTAACCATAAAGTGTGGTATCCAAAAACGGACATAAATTTTACTTGCATTTAATCTTAAAAGTTTTGATTGTTTGATCTTTATCTTCAGAAAAAACTAGTGATGAGCAAAGCAAGACCAAGACCAGGACCGGGCTAGTCTTGGTCTTGGTCTTGCAAGTCTGGTCTTGGTCTTGGTCTTGCAAGCCAAAAGAAGGTCTTGGTCTTGGTCTGAACACCCAGTCTTGGTCTTGGTCTTGCTGCAAGAGTCTTGGTAGTAATAATTTAAACTAAGCAATCTCAGTTAAAATATATTTTTTTAATACCTACAAATAAATATGATGTCTGTTTGAAATATCTCTGTATATTGAATATAAAAATTGAATATTATAATTAAAAAAAAAAGTGACAAAAGGCAAGAGTCTTGCAGGTCGGTCTTGGTCTTGCGTAGTTTTTTGCACCCTCGGTCTTGGTTTTTTGCTCTGGTCTTGCATACCCCGGTCTTGGTCTTGGTCTTGCAAGCGAGAAGGCGGTCTTGGTCTTGGTCTCGGTCTTGGTCTCTGGGTCTTGATCTCGGTCTTGGTCTCGGTCTTGGTCTCGGTCTCGGCTCAGGTTTCCGGTCTTGGTCTCGGTCTTGGTCTCGGTGTCGGTCTTGGTCTCGGTCTGGCCCGGGTTTTGGTCTTGCTGCAAAGCCCTAAGACACGCAAGATCAAGACTGGTCTCGCTCATCACTAGAAAAAACGTATTCAAATTTAAAAAATATTAACCAAAAACTAATTTGGCTTAGAATAACAGCACTTCAAAATGAGGCTAAAATTATATTTCGTGGCTCGGGCTCCGTGCTAAAATCTTTGACGCTTGGTTTATTATCTGGATTATGTAGTATCATTCGTATCGTGTTACCATTTGTAAGTACAAAATCTAAAGATTATCCGAATTCGTGATCCGATAAACAGGAATCGATTCTCTGGATTCGATTTCTTTTTCCCCAATCGCGATTCGCATTGGTGATTCGAATCCTTTACGAGGATTCGGATTCGTAAATCAATTCCTTTTTTGAAAAACCCATACCAGCTTTGCTGTTCAATCCTTGTTGGAAACCCAATTCACTTAAATTTGTATGCATAATTTTATAAAAACCCTATAAAAACAAACCAGAGACTGACCCGCTCAAAACAAGTCATTTTAGCGTAGATAATTGTATCAGAAGCTTTAAAAAGCTCCGTCTTTATTCCTACAAGCCCCAACTAATCCTACGTGAAACTCAACAATGTTAATTCATTTGTTGCTGACTTCATTACAACCTTTTAAACATCGTTTATACTAATTTATGCATCTTTTATAATTCTTTTTCATTTTTAATTTGCACTGCGTATTGCCTTTATAAATAAAATATTGCCCATTGTGTTTTATAATAGGTTTGTACGTTGAATTTATAAATATGCATCGGAGTTTGTCACTCCGCATTTGCACCTGTATAAGAGGATTTTATTAGGGAGGATTCGAATATTGTTTACGGTAAAACCGACGGTATTTATTTTTACCGTACCGGCTCAGAATACACAGAAATCGGACACTTAAAGACTATCAAACAAATTTGGCAGTAAAATTTCAGTGACCTTGACTTTCATCATTTCCTTTTGTACAGGGTGGACCAAATTGGACATTTTTAAAGGCAACAATCACTGATGCAGAATTTTAACAGTTTAAACTATATTTAAAATAAGATTAACTAATAAAATATAAAAAACAACAATAAAAACTAGTAACCCAGGGCAAGAGATATTGCTACAGAAGGTGTTCGAAATGTCGACCGGCCCGGCACCGTTTCCCAACATTTCTCGCAGAATTCATCAAATCAAGAGAGGTGAGAGATGCAGACCCTTGCATCTCTCATCCCGAGACTTCTAATTATTTTCTCAAATGTATGGGTAATTTAAAAATAAGGTCCTTCAGTCTTCCCCAAAGATAAAAATTCATGGGCGTTAAGTCCGGTGACCTCGCTGGCCAACGGGTGAGACCTTGGTTAGCTATCCAATAATTGTCAAAGTTGGCTGTTAAAAAATTACGGATAATTTTAGCTTTGTAAGGCGGTGGCCTGTCTTGCTGAAAACGTATGTTTCCGAGTTTCATTGGGGACAGATTATCAAAAAGGGGTTCTATTTGCTGCCTTAAATTTGTATGTATCGTTGAGAGGTGAGAGGACCAATAATCCTTTCTCAACAAAACTGCCCAGACACTAAACCCAAATCTTCCTTGATTTTATTAGGTCTACTACTGAATAAGGGGTTGGTGAGCAAGTATACGGGGTTATAGGGTCTAAAAATACCGGCACTGCTTAAACAAGGTTTCCAATCAATAGACTACTATTTTGATATTTAAATAATACTATATGAGGTAAGTCAGCATGTTTTTTTATTATCTTCTATGGTCTTTGGGTTTTAAATCAACATATTTTAAATCGAATAGGCACTCTGATACAAAACTAGGAAAAATTGATTTTGGTAAAGGTCATTTTTCTAATAACGCATCATAAGGTTTGAAAAACATAATTTAATGTTTAGTTTTAATTTTTGATTATTCAGTTCAACAACGAGTTTTCTACGTGAAACATAAAAAGTATCATAATCGAAGAAGATGAAGGATAGTACATACCGCAAAAGACTCTTAAAAGAGTTCTGCAAGAAGTGTTTAATGGCCGACTCATTTCACTATTTGGAGATTTAAATTGGCTTTTCTGGTTCCTGGGCTTTAACTGCACCAGACTTTATTCTGTGGTGTCGTATTTTTGCAACTCGTTCAGAGAACATCCAAGATCATTAAAATCCGAATTTCTGAAGAGGTCCGGTGAATAGATCAGGTTTTCCTTCATCGTGTCATGAATCATTTCTTGTCAAATCTTGAAAAGTGCATTGAAGTTAATGGCACTTGCTTAAAAGACGTAATTTTTAAAGTTTGTATAAGTTTATAAGTTATAGTAAATCCCAGAGAGTAAATTGTTGGTTTTATTAAGTTTTAACAATTTTACTACTCAATTAAAAATGGGTAGTTTATTATGGGGAACCCCGTATAGGCTTCGTCAGTCCAAATACAACCACCGGGACATTATACCATTATGTTATTAATGAAAATTGAGCTCAGATAGCGACATTAGTTTTAGTCTATTTCCTATAAAAAGGAGAATTTTCCTTTAAAAGTGTCCACCGGCCCACTCCTACAGGTTTGAAATAAAAATAGTAAGCAAAAAGAATGTAGCAAGAAGTATTCCACCCAAGAAAACACCTTAAGAAATTTTTCGTACATAAATATTGCTGACGTTCTCTATTAGAAAACGGACAAACACTCTGCATATCGTTCTTTCCTTATACCATTCCGTCACCATTTCAATAAGTGTTTAAGAAATAAAATGACATACTCCTTATGGATAGATTACATGGCCAAGATTAAACGAAAAAATAAATTTTAATTTCTTAGTAATACTTGCGGAATTTTCTTATAATGGGAAAATATTGAAAAAAAAAAAATTGTTATTAATCAGAAGTCAGTGTGTTTTGAGTCACAAACACATATCCATATGTTTATTGTTAATTATTTTATGCATTTGCAATGTTTAATTATTCAATGTTTTTTTTTTTGTTACAACCATGGAAGCAATAAAAACAATATTTTTTTTTACAGATCACCTAACTAAAATTGACAATAACCCTTTTGCCAAAGGATTCAGGGATACAGGAGCGGGGGAAAAGAGAAAAGAAGTGTTATTTAAGTACTGGACGATGTATACAGGATGTTTGGAAAACATAAACATATACACTGGAGTCGTCCAAAATATTACTGTAAAATATTCTGCGGTTATGAAAACTATTTATTTCCCAACGTCTGCATTTAACCTGTTTAAACAAATATAAAGCATTCTGTTTAAAACTAAGAAAAAAATAAAGGTCAATAATACTGTCTAACAGAAAAATCCTCCCTTTGCAAAAAATCGGGATTTGGTAGTTCATTTGACTATACCAATATACAACTAACTCCTCAAATGTTTTTATTAGCCTCAGATTTCTGAAGGGTCTAGTAGAGGGGTAATAATGGCGACTCCATTATTATGGACAGGTAGGTGGATCTATGCTGGAAATATCCCTTAGTCGTTATTTTATAATCATTTAGTAAACATCTGTTGATTTTTCTGATTAGATAGATCTACGTGTAAGAAAATGTCGACGCGAATTTGTGTTAATAAAGCTTGATAAATTCTGTTATATTTGTGGCGAAGTTACCGCGAAGGCGTACCAAAAACCGATATCTTCACTAGTAAAAAAAGGCTTATGAACTGTACTTTTGATGTAAAGTTGGCGATCAAGATAAGTCCTGGGGGCCCTGCAAGTGTGTTGCAGTTCGTGTTCGAGAACATTGACGGGATGGCTAAAAGCGTACGCATAAATCTATGCCATTTGCAGTTCCAATGGTTTGAGGAAACCTCGTAATCACGTAGATGATTGTTATTTTTGCATGACGAATATCAAAGGAATTACTAGCAAACTAAGCGTAGCATTCAGTATCCTAAATGTTCCGTCTGCAATGCGACCAGTACACCATGACAATTCATTACCCATTCCCCAACCACCTGAGAGTTACACGTTTGATTCGGAATCAGACTCGAAGGCTGATATCGAAAATCTGAAGCCAGATCTGGATTCAGCAGGCCAAAATATATAAAACCAGCCACAATCATTCCAGGGGAGGCAAAAAAAGTTTTAGAATGTTGGTCATGTAATTTAAGGAAATCATCAAACATCATGGATACTAAAGTCAAGGATTGCCATCTCTGTATTACAAAAACGGCCCTTAAATTGCAGTAAATTAACCATTTTAAAACTTCAGTTTATATTGTGGTCTAACGATTGCATTCCATTGATGTATTTACACCAACGAATCTTGGATCGAAATAAAGTAAACAAACTTTATTTTTGGCATTAATATATTCAGGGAGGCAAGGCAGGATAGTTCTTTAAACACACTGCACCGGCAACATTGATTAAACACCCTGAATAACATCACTCCGGAAAAACTTTTTCAATATTTATGGCATTGCAGGATTTTTCCATATAAAAATAAGGCAAAACAAACTTCTTTATAGATTTTGGTTTTTATGTTTTATGTATACTTAAAACTTGTACTAGTGGTTAGCTGTAAAATTTAGAAATAATTATATAGTTTTAAATTGTGTATCAATTTTTTCATTAATTAGCTATTTTTGACTATACCACGGTTACTTTACGTATTAAAATATACAAGTAAAAGCAATTTGAGGCGGTAATGCCCCATCACCAAATTAACCTGTAAAATCCACCCTTATGGTGTTAGATAAAATTGTCCTTGATCTAAACAGGAGGGTATTAAAGCGTTAAAAGCCTAACCTTAAAATTACAAGGCACTTTTTGACCTCTAATAGAAACAATGAAATAGCTAATGCTCTTTAAATATATTATCTTCGCTTTGAGGGAATAAAGAGATAATAAAGAAATTGATATATACTTGGGTGTTGTACAGGGTGTCCCAATTTCTGACACATTTATAGGGTATCCTAGAAATAAATCTATGTAAACATACAAATAGTAGAAGAAATAGTTGGCAAAGGACAGTAATGGTTTCGTTTCTGCAAAAACCTCATAAATTCTTTTGACTGCTTGATGCTGGTTACACTCCCAAAAAACTGGATTATTAGATCCGGGAGATTGTGGTGGCCATCTTATAGTGGGTATTTAAATCTATTTGGTTTAAAGGTTATGGTTAGGTGTGCCATTATGTTAAAAGCAAATATCTACTACTTCATTTAAAGCAATATCATCATGATATAGAAAAGGTTTGATTGGAGTAGGTTTAAATTTCTGCATTTAAATTCTTCAAAACAGCGATACACCAGTTTATTTAGAAATAAAAACAACTTCTTCATATGTCCTGGAATGAATGTACCGGATAGCAATCAAAATTTCTGCCAGTCAATGCTTCCGACGGTAAAACCAAGCGTAGGATAAAAAGCGGATATGTGTTTCCCATGCGACTTCAAACTTATTTTGAATGGGTTGTACACAAAAAAAGCTCTGTAAAAATTAAGAAGGCATAACTTTTTTACCAAGTGGTTAGAAGATTCATTTTTTAGTTGCTTAGGTAGCTTTAAAAAGCTCTTAATTAATTACCTGTTATATACAGGATTACAAAAATACCCTGTAAGATGCTAATTTTTTGGTTAATATATTTTAAGCTTTGACCCACTTTCCTAATTTCTTTAAAGCTTTTTTCTAATTACCGTGAATCGGTACCAGTACTAAATGATGTTGATAAATACCTATTTTCTTTTAATAGTAAAAATTAAGTAGTATGTACTAGTATATATCTGTGGAATTTAAATAGAAAAATGTTCCTTTTATTTAAATAACCTGTATATTTATTTTAGAAATACCTACCTGTGAAAATCCTGTATATATTGTTTTTGTGTTAAAAATCTGTAATAAATGTATAAATAACAAATAAATAAAAACGAAATTTGTACCATATTATTATAAAAAAACAAAATTGAAAATTATTTCTGTTTTGCCAAAGAGAAATTACCGATACTTTTTCGAGAAGAAATTTGAAAAGTTTCGGGAATTTTAGAAAGTCCAGTGTTGAACACGATTTTTGGAAAATGGAATTATAGATAATTATTTTGACTTGTAAATATTTAAAAATGCAAAGAATTGTAAAAAGTGGCTTTTGTTAAATAAATAATACTATCAGCCTTAAAATTATATTTTTGAGAACAATTTTGGGATGTAAATGGCAGTCTTTATGATGTGCAGGCTTTTTAGAAAAACAGTTTAAATTAATGAAATTATACAGTGTGGTCCATGTTTTTAATGATTGGGTTAAGCGATTGATAGACCATCTTTTTACCGAAAAAAACTTCGTATGTTGGCAAACGAATTATTTCAGATTCCCCCAATTTCAAAAAAAATTGCAGGCATATTTACGAAGTTTAGGATTTGACGACTAAAATTCAATCAACTTTACGAAAGTAATACAAATAGAGGATTTGCTTTTTAGAGTCTGATTTTTCCATGGAGGGCACTCAAAAAAAGGATTTTTTTTTTTTTGCAAATTCCAAAGTAAAGATTTTTTGTGTTTACAGGGTGTCCCAGAAGTAATGAGACGCAAAGCAACAGCCGATTTCTTAGGTCGAAATATTGCAATTACCGTAAACTTTCCTTATCCGAGAGTTGATAATACCTAGGATACAGTGTGGCAAACTTTTAATTTTGTTTCGTTTTTCGTAATAATTTCTTAACTAAATGACATAGCGGTACAAAATTGGGGGTGTGAGGGTTATTTGAGGCGAGAAATTCAAATTCATCCATGCTTTTGATGTTGCTAGTAGAAGGCGCCAGCTACGGCCTACTGCACTTGTTTTAGAAGGCATAACTTTTTTTAAGCTTACTATATTGACCTGTTGATTAGAAAAGAAGTTGCGTCAAAAATGTATACCTCAAAAGTTATGCCATCCAAAACAAGTAGGGTAGGCCGTAGCTGACGCCCTCTACTACCAATATCAAAAATATGGACGAATTTGAATTACACGCCTCAAAGAACCCTCAAATCCCCAATTTTGTACCGCAATGTCTTGTAGTGAAGAAATTATTACGAAAAAACGAAAACAAAATTAAAAGTTTGACACCCTGTATCTTAGTTATTATCAACTTTGTGATAAAGCTGGTTTATGTTAATTGCATTATTTTGACCTAAGGAATCTGCTATTGCTCTGTGTCCCATTACTTTTGGGACACTCTGTATATATAGAGTTTCTCGACATATTTTTATGGCAAGTTTTTTCGACAAAAAAGAGGTGTTCTATGAAGACTCATGTTTGTCATTAAAAACATAGTTCACTCTGTATATAATGACATCTAGAAAATGTTTTCAATATAAAAAAAATTACGGCAATTTACCTTAACTATTATAACTGTTTAAAAAATATTGACAATATTTTACGTTTCTTTACGAAAAGTCTGCATCAATCCGCAATAAGTGACCAAAAATGTTCTTAAAATATTTAAATACGTTGTTGATCATTTTATTGTTTTAATATTATATTACTTATCACAAGCGCTGATATTTTGTAATTTATAAAAAAATGTACTAAAGTAGAAGAAAGGAAAAAATGTGAATTGTCGCTGTGTATATGTCTTTTACTTTTAAGAAATGAAATAAATTAAAAGTAATATTCCTAAAAAATGTGTGTTTTATTACCCTATAACATTGTCATCAAAAGTGGTTTATGTCGAACTAGATGAAAAGCCTGTCTTCGCCAAGCGAGAGACAATATTAAGTAGCCTCTGGTAAGACGCCTTCCGTACGGCTAACGGTAAAAAAAACACTTTTTTGCTCCAATTTTTGTCCCGGGGGCGAAATTTGAAAAACGGTTTCGTTAGGTTCTAGCCACTGCTAAATACTACCACTTCAAATTTTCATATTTTATAAGCTAAATTCAAATATTAAAATATATATATATATATATATATATATATATATATATATATATATATATATATATATATATATATATATATATATATATATATATATATATATATATATATATATATATATATATATATATATATATATATATATATATATATATATATATATATATATATATAAAACATATATAATATATTTTATAAATTATATATATATATTAATATATAAATATATTATAATTATATAATTACAAAAATTATATATTAAATATAAATAAAAAATATAAATATTATAAAAAAAAGTTTAATATCCACTCCTACAAATATATTACCCAAACAATTTGTAAATTAAATAAAGAATTTTAAATGGGTTTTAACTAAACCAAGAGGCCCTGTGGTAAAGATAGTATGATGAATACTAAAAAGGAGGAAAAACAGAAGGCTATTATCAAAAATATAGGTATATAAAAAATTGTCATGTGACCCTAAGGAAAATAACGAAATCAAAAGGAATTTTGTAGAAAAAATTGTTGGCAAATTTTTTGAGAGACCAGAGAGCCCCCAAGCACGGGTAGATTCCATCATTTTAAATAAAAGTCGTAAAAAAGAGGAAAGGGAACGTTCAAAGAAATCGATTTCTTTTTTCAATAAAAAATGAGAACCAAACTTGTAAAAAATGTCCCCAAAATTAACCGAATTTTAAATCTCCATTTAAATTTTTTAATTCGTTTTAAATTCAGTTCATAAAATAAAATGTCATGTTTAATTTTTCAAAAATTTTTGAAAAACCGTAGTTGGAAACAATTATTTCGTTCCCCCATTTTAAAAAAATTGCGGCGTTTTTCCGTTATAATTTGAGATAAAATTCAATCAATTTGAGTAAACAAATAGAGGTTTCTTTTAGGGTTTTTCCAAAGCCAAATTTTTTATTTTTTTTTTTTCAAATTCCAAATAAAATTTTTGTTTTAATTCCCAAATTGGCCAAACAAACCATTTCTTAGGCGAAATATTAAATTACCAAATTTCCTTATCCCATTTTATTTCCCAGACAGATCACATTGCTTTTTGGAAATAACGATGAAGAATTTTAAAACATCTGCCTAGTAAAATCTTTAAATAAGAAAATACATCCTATATGTGATTTTTAACCGAAATATATGTTGTTTTTCAGGTCTAGAGAAACAACATTTAAATGAAACATTTTTTTTCATAACCATAGAGTGTGGTACCCAAAAACGGGCATAAATTTTACTTGTATTTAATCTTACAAGTTGTGATTGCCTAATCTTCATAATTTTTTAAAATGTTATCCTTGAAATAATCCTGTGGGACTTAAATGGGTCATTTTATTATTTCCATTCAGGGTGTCTTTCAAAAATGAATTTAAAATTTTAATACATTTTTACAGTGGCGGCTTTACAGGACGGCAGGGTCGGCAGTGCCGACCCGTTGCTTTTCAGTGCTCAATGAGTAAATAATTATTTAAAATCAAAACATTCAAAACAAAAATCTCAATCTTCTTACCGAACCTTATTTACTAGTATTAGTTGTATTATTTGTTGTCCGCCTATACCGATTTACTTTTAAATGACTCCGTAGTTTAAAACTCCTGGATTAACCTATACCAAAGTTCTATTCCATTTCTACTTTTCGAATCGCCTTGGTATTCCTGGTCCGGCTTGCCGTACGGTTCATTGATAAATCCCGAGAAAAGGTGCAAATAAATAGGCAACCAAACATACAGTTGATTTGTTTTGTTCATGTATTAATAACATTCGCAAATATAGTTTGCCGATGAAAATAAAGTGAGGTTAGGTTTGGGTGCTTATTAAACTTGAAGAAACGAGAAACCCGCATCGATTTTTATTATATTTTTAGTATTATTGGGAGTGCGTGTTGATCAATATTTTAGTGTTTTTCGGGACTGTTTTTAAAGTTTTTTTCGTAAAAGAAGTTGTAGTGTAATTTTGTAAGAAAGTGATTTCATTATTATATTATTTTTATCTTAGAGGTGTCAGGTAAGCCTTGTAAATTTTTTTATTCCGACAAAAATGAAGGGAAGCTATTTAACGGAAAACGAACATGGAGATGTAACTACCATAACCAGTGATATGTTCATTGCATTTTAAGTTAAAAGTGGCTTTTCATTCTTCATTCGACGATCAAGTTAATATAATAAATAATGGGCGTCCGACACCCAACATGTCAAACTTAATTAATACGAGAGGCAAAGAAATAAAGGGCTTTTTAGAAAATTGTATCAAAGTATGCTGGCTTACGGGAAGTGAAACAAAATAAATTGTTTTCGAACCGAAACGAAAAAAATCAAAATCCATGTATCAGGTATGCTACGACAACTTGAAAGAACTTTCGTGCTCTACAAAAGCACGATATATCAAAAGGTCATATTTCCTGTCAACTTAAAATGAATCTCTTTTGGTTAACAAAACATTTACTTGTTAGAAAACAACGGAGCTTAGTTAGAAAATGTTAAACATAACGAACTTGTTAAAAATATCACTCTATGTTGCATCGATTAATAAATATTGTAATTTTTTTGGTTTGTCCAGAATTACCATTTAGGGGCCCCGATAAATCTAAGCAGTCATTAAATGTTTTCTGAGGAAAAAAAAGTCATTGCTTCTGCCGACCCGGGCTGCCAACCCACCAGCCGCCACTGCATTTTTATATTCCGCAAGCATAGAAATTATTAAAAAGTACTTGTGAAACTTTCTGTAAAATTACAATAATCCATTTCCATTTATAAGACGCTTAAGGTTATTTTAAAAATCACATTTAAAAACCTTATCTAGCACCTAGCACCGCAATGAAATACAGCTCAAAAAAATGTTCCATTTAAGGGTGGTTTCATGTTGATCTCAGAAATAACATAATCAAATTTAAAGATTTTTTTTCATTTAAAAATATTTTTTTTTTACTTTGGACTAAAGATTTTAAGGTCATGCAATATTTTTTTATAATATTTCTACTTTTTCTTGTTGCAGATTAAAATTATCAATTTTTAAATTTTTTATTTTTTTCAATTTTTTCAATCAAAAAATTGACATTTTTTGAAAAAAAAATTGTTCCGGTTAGTTGTACTTAGTGTTGTAAATAGAAATAATTTGAAAATTTTTCATCACTAGTTCTGGATAGCTTTTTTTTTAAGTTGTACTCGTCATCGGATTTAATTTTTGTTGTTTTTAATATTGTTAAAATCGTTAAAATTGAGTTATCACAAAAGTCAAAATTTGAATTTTTAATTGCAGAAATCATTATGAATCGGTTGTTCTTTGATCATAAACAATTTTTTTCATAAATTCGATGAAGAGTATAGATGGATCAGTATTAGAATAAAAATTCGGTGCTCTTTGAAAAAAAAAACATAACAAGTAGCTAAAAATGTTTGATTTTTACTGGCGGCCGCTTCTGTTTTTTATATGGACTATTTTTACAGACACGTGCGGGAAGCGGCAAAACAATTTTTCGATTTTTTATGGCCAAAAAATAGTGGTGCCCTATTTATATAGTTACCATAAAGTAATTTTTTCTCTGAATATGGATGTCAAAATACAAACAGAACACTTTACTTTCTGCATAGAAACTAAAACAACATTAAAACGACCTTTCCTATAAATCTACGGCACAGTTTAAGGCATATACGCAAGAGTAGCAAAACGATTTATTGAATTAGATATCCATTAGATTAGGAATTTACAATGGGTAGCTGTTTTGGCCTTGCTTTGTTCGATTGGCGATTTATTCGCTGTCGAATACGTGTAATATTGTAAAATTTGTTTTATGGGTATTTAGCGACTAATCCAGTGACAAAAAAGGGGTTTTTAAAAGGAGTTTCTTGCCAAAAGGGTTATACAGGGTGTTCAAACCCGGTATACAGGGTTTTCCCAAACCCTTTTATACAGGTTCCCCTCTTTTTATACAAAAAAAAATCTTTTCTGTTCCTTTCCCCATGACAAAAATGGGGGTTTTTTGGGCGTGATTACAATCTGAAAAAATATTTTTTCGGCCTTTGTTTTCGAGATATTCATCATCGTTAAAATCAAACCAATTTTTTCACTATATTCCCCCTTCTTTTTGTACAAATTCTTGATTTTTAATAAAGTGGCACACAATATTTTATAAACACCCTTTAAAACCTTATTTTTTAAATATTTTACCCTTTTCTCCATTAAATTCAAGCCACTTTCCAGCGGGCGGCCATGATTTCCTATGTATACATGGTTGGGCCACGATCCGACGTGTGAAAGTGGGGGTTTGCAATAAATGAAAAAAGGTATAAAATAGATATAAAAACAATTTTTAAAGGTGTTTTTAAAAAAATTATTAATTTATAAAAAATTCAAGAATTTTGCAAAAAGAAGGAGGAAAGTGTAAATAAAAGGGTTTGGGTTTTATTTTCAACGATGATACTCGAAACGAAACTGCCGAATTTTTTCAGATTCATCAAGCCCCAAAACCCGAACAATTGTAATAAAACTTTCAAAATTCCAAAAATCTTAAAATAAAAAGTGTGTGTTTGGTAACGCTTATTTTATTAACAGTATTTGTAAATATACAGGGTGTCCAGAAAACAGAGTTTTCATTGTTAAGTACGTTTTTTAAAATGGAACGCCCAGTATTTTTTGCCAAATTTACGCTCTTTATTCAATTCTACATCAAAAATGTATAACACTATACGTCAATTTCTGCTGGTTTTTGAGATAACGACCTATAATTGTAGTATTATCTGATTTACTCAAATAGTTAAAAACGAGTAAAGAAAAAAAACAATTAACATGACATTCTATAGTAAATGTTTAATCTGGTGACCGTTTTTTAGTATTATTTTTTGTTATAATTATATTAAAATAATTTTATAGTGTCAAAGGAACCAATTTAGTCCCTTTATTAGTTACTTAATTATCTTAAAAAACCAGCAATAATTGACGTATAGTGTATTTGACGTTTTTGATGTCAAATTGAATGCATAGTCAAAATTTGGCAAATTATATAAGGCGTTTCATTTCAAATAACGTACTGTTTTTGAGACACCCTGTATATTTACCAATACTGTTAATAAAATAAGTGTTACCAAATACACATTTTTTATGTTAGGTTATTCCTGTATCATGTACAGGGTTGGGACACCCTGTACATTAAAAAGTGAGCCCATACATACGATTGGAAAAAAAACGTGTGATAAACATGCTGCCTTTAAGGATTTGTTTTAATGTTTTCCTAGTTAAGGTTTAGAGTTTAAAGTGAGTGGACTTTTCACGCCCTCCACCGCGACCGCTCGGTCTATTGTGGCTCACACCCATTTATATTTCTCCCAACAGGATCAGACTTCTAATGAATTTAATATCAAATTGGGAGAGAGTTCTTACATCCCCCCTTACTCGTGTTGCTACCGGACACGAGCACACTATGTGTTCTGGTGTCCCTGTCTCCTGAAAAGTATAACCAGTGTCACGCAATTCTTTAGCCCAGTGTTTTGGCCTAAACACTTTTCAACTTTAGGCCGTTGGCAGCCTTTAAAAAAATTTTATTTTTTTTTTAATTTTTCTTTAAATAAAATTAATAACAATTAAATAGCAAAGTACAGTAAAGCTGAAGGTGAGTAGCAGAGAGCGTGCAAAATGCCTAACTCATTTGCCGGAAAGTAGGGGGGTTAAACTGAGCCACTGCTTTTGGTGCCAGGCCTAGCAGAGACCTTCCAAGATTTAATTGGAACTCTCGTTCAACTTTACTACCACTCAAAGACAAGAAAACTTTACTAAACAATATTAACACTAGAAAAAGGAGACACTAGGCGAGCCAAATAAAACACTATATTTAAAACAACTAGTGTCTCCTTTTTCTAGTGTTAATATTGTTTAGTAAAGTTTTCTTGTCTTTGAGTGGTAGTAAAGTTGAACGAGAGTTCCCAATTAAATCTTGGAAGGTCTCTTAGGCCGGCACCAAAAGCAGTGGCGCCCAGTTTAACCCCCTACTCTCCGGCAAATGAGTTAGGGCATTTTTGCACGCTCTCTGCTACTCACCTTCAGCTTTACTGTACTTTTGCTATTTAATTGTTATTACTTTTATTTCAAGAAAAATAAAAAAAAAATAATTTTTTTAAAGGCTGCCAACGGCCAAATAAAAGTTGGAAAAGTGTTTTTAGGCCAAAACACTTGGGCTAAAGCAATTGCGTGACAAATTTGGCGCCCAACGCATGACGTAATATATAAAAAAATAATGAAAATCCCCTGAACCACCCGTCTTAAGAAAACCAAATAAATCTATTAATGTACCGTTTTATACGGAAAATACTCAGTTAGAATAAGTCTAGAAGAACTTACCCAAGATGTTAAGGGGTATTTTTCACTAACACGTGATCCCTGCGGCGTCGAACTGCAAGTCCTGCAATGCAGATTTCTTTCCCGAAACAGCCAAAAAGGCAACGCAAACCAACAAAATCCACACAAAACCAAAGGTAACTTAAATCGGGAAAGATTTTTAGGAAATTTGCAGCACAAATCCTATAAAGATGGCTTAAATCCCAGTAGCTGCAAATTTTCCTAGTTTTCAGCTTGAAGAATGACGTGAAAGTGCCAATCGTAAAACATGGCCGATGGCCCTTCGTCCTTCTCAAAAAGAGTACCAGTGGGCGCACGCGCATCGCTGCTAATTCTAGGAATTTTCTCGCCTCTGAATTGGCAACATCGTTACGCATTTTGAGTTGCCTACCCATGCTGCCCAAATAACAATGTTAATTTTTTAGTACACAAAACTACGAGGGGTAAAAGCAACGTAAAGCATAAGGTAGGATACCAAATACGATAGAAAAACAGAAGTAACCCAGCAATTACAATCAAATTTGGAGCCTTTTGCCAAAAATAAACTGCAAAAAAAAATGAAAACCGACCTGCATTAAGGTAAACAAACTAAATTATTAAAAACAAACCTAAGAATAAAAACTAACCGTGACACCAGCAAACGATTAGATCCGTCATGCCCTCCTCTCACGGTATAGTGACGTGGGTAGCTACTAGGTTCTTGTAACAGGAACCTTCTGAGGCCGTATCTACGGCTTTTCCCTATGAAAACGGTTCTATCCGTTTTCTGTTTAAAGCCAGGGAACCCTTTTTCCTATAATAGCGGTTCTGTCCTTCTTCTGTTTGGATTCAGGGATCTCTTTCTAAGCACCTGTTTGTTCGGGATGGATTAGCCCTTCTCCGCGCGCACCTTTCGAAAGGGATTCACCCGTTTTGGTCGGCGCACCTTTCTCTGCTTGTGACCTTGGGTGGCATTTCTCGAAACGGATTTATCCGTTTTATTCAGCGCACTTTTGTCACTTTTTTCCTATGAAAGCGGTTCTGTCCGCTTTCTGTTTGGAGCTAGGGAAGTAATAGTCCACCACAGCGAGAGGTCACCCTGTATCTCAGACGCACCGTTGGAGACACCTGTTTAAGGCACAGAATGTCATTCACTCATCAGCACGGTATGCTAACACCTTGAGTTAAGCCTTGTGCTCGTCTTAGCTTCGGATCCCGTTCCATAAGCTAGCAACAGGAGTTGCCGATAACCAACAACTCTAGCGCATGTTACAAAAGATCCTACTGGGCCCAACCACGACATTGACGTGCGAACACAAGGTGGGTTTTTTCCTAGTAATATCCTTCCAAAAATCTATTATTTGTCTTTCTCTAACACATTAGTTCTTATGGAAATTGCCATTTATATAAACATTTCGAATAAGCGCGATACATCATTGGTTTTGGGACCTTAGAAGCTCGTAGAATCCGTAATAAAAAATGCAGGGCCGTTTTTTAAAAAACAAAGTTGATGATGGCAGTTCGAAGACAAAACGTCGGTGTCTAAATCTGATAACACTGTCTTGTAGAACAAAAGAAGTAGCAAAAGAATATGAAATTTATTTTTTATATCTATTTATATAAAGTCACAAAATAATAAAAAGATAATCGCGAATATTCGGTTATTTCAAAAATCTTCGGTATTTAAAATTTTTAAACTTTTATTTTACGGTGACATTTTGATCAGCATCAAATTGCGCAACTTTGCATTATTTAATCGACCCGTATATCTTCAATTTTTCGAGATCCCAATGATGAGAATCAAATTTGGGACATCCTGTACATAGGTAGATACTCAAAATTAGCCCAATGCGGAATTCATGCACTTTCTACCTACATGCTTTCATAAAGAATAATTCAGTTAACAAATATTTTTAAATAAGCTGAAACCACCCTGTAAACCGTCTGCTGTTCACTTCCCCAACAAACAACCTGACCTTTTACTACCCTTAAGCCCTTATCACTGATCGGATCTTCGTAAAGTTCCGAAAGCCGGGCGCGGCTGTAGTAACCGATATCTGTGGGGTGTATCTTTGACCGATCTCACCCCTCGAATTTTCCATAATCCAGGATTTTGGCCGATATCAATTTGTCTCCTGGGGTTTTTCGGGTAATAGACATTTTTATCTGGCGTTATCGGTATTTAATTTTTGGATTATAGATAGGAACGAATCGGTTTTTTATGAGGACAGTGGTGTAGCGAGGGAAGCGAAGGGGTAATTTTTAACTACACTGTAAGACGAAAATATTAGCCAGTGTCTTATTTTTAGTTTAAAGATGCGCCACGGGGAGTAAATAAAGAAAGAAGAAAATTTCAGTGGCTTACAAAATTACTTTTTTAATAAAATCTACAGGGTGTCCTGATAAGGTCGTCCTCCGGCGATATCTCGAGAACCCTTTATCGCATAGCTTTCGGGAAAAAAAATTATAGTAAAATCAGCCTCAAGAAAATGCTGGAAATTATTTTAAGTTTCTTATCCCACCGCTAGAGGGCGAAAAACCAAGAACAAAACTGAGAACAGGGATAACTTAAAAATATGCCATATTAACTTATATCGTTGATAGTTTACTCACAAACTATGTAAAATAAGAAAACTTTTTTCTTCCAAAAGTTTTTCCCTAACCTGTCAAATATAGGAAGGGGGAGAAGCGAATGTACATTTTGAAAAAATTTAATACCTTTTTTGGGCCTAACCGATTTTGATAAACTAGATCTTGTTTAAAAGAGCTTTTACCAGGACTTAAGATAAAATATTGGTATAATTAATTTATTTTTTTGTTTTATTCCTAGAGACTGATTTGTGTCAAAGTTAAAAATTTTGTCAATTTTTTTGAAAAATTTAAATGCAATGGTTTTGTTATTATAAGCCCTTTAAAAAGAGAATAAAAAAGCAAAGAAACTGGTGAAAACTGCATTTCGATATTCTTGACTTATTGCCGAAAAACTACATTACTCGTATCCTTTTCTATTTTAAGCTGTCAGATAAACATCAAAATATTTCTAGGCAATTTTTCTGGCTTCCCCCGACCTGAATTATCTTTTTTTAACATCCGAAACATACTCCAATCAGTTTTTTTTTATCAAAATTAAGCTAGAGCCCCACTAATGCACAATTACCGTCTTTTTTTTCTGGAAACCATAACCAGTTGATATATTTTCACTGAACAATTTTCTAATGTAAATCTTTAAAATGCCCTAAATGTTAAGAAAACTACAGATATTTTTGCAAAATTACTACCAACCAGAACCAAAGCTGTCGGTAATTGAATTAAAATAATTGAAAAATCGTATTCAATTACTTCTCAGTGATTGGATTACTTTAATTCAATTACTTTTCGAAGAAAAATAATTGTATTTGGATTATCAGTTAATAGGATAATGCAATGGTAATTGGTAAATAATTTTCACGAGTCCCAAGTAACTCAATTACTTAGAAATTAATTCGATTACTTATAAAATAATTGAATTACTACGAAATATTTAATTACCTTTCTTTATGAAAAAACTGCCGAAATTTTGACCAGTCAGAAAGAGCATCTTAAAACACGACGGGTCGCCTTAATTCCAGCCAAGAAAGCAGTTTGAATAGTGTGACATGCGCGTATAAAGCATATTAGTATAAATATTTTATTTGTTTAGTAAATCGTGTTTAATATATGTGGTAATTTAAATAAAGTAATTGCTAAAATTTTCAATTACTTTTAGTTTAATAATTGAATTACTTTTAACAAACTTGCTGGTAATTGGTAATCGTAATTTACTACTACTTACAAGAATAATTGGTAATTGTAACTGAATTACCTTTTAAAAGTCATTGCGACAGCTCTAACCAGAACTAACCACGAGCAAAGTTTAGATGGTGTTGCTAAACTGCAAACTGAAACAAACAACTTCGACACGATGGCGCCAAGAAACAGGCGTGACAAAATCTACTGCATTCATACAATTCCATATTTATCACGTGTTATCTAACGCAGGAGAGAATGGTCATCCGTGATGTGACATACATTTTTCCAAGCATGCGTCGTGCCATAGAACTCAATGCCTATTCTGATTACTCTACCTTATTTTTGAAACTACTGATTTGCAATTGAACGAACAAAGGCAAAAGTCCTAGTCGGCGATCTTGATGCTTTGTTTTGGTTACTTCTGGTTAATTACGACATCCTATCTCTCCATCCTCGGCCTTCTTGGATCAACACCTAATAACATCTCAAAATGGTGTCGCTTTGTTCTTTTTTCAATTTTTCTAATTGATAGACCCACCTATCGTAAGCCAACAATTCCCCTGTGAAAATCACTAAGCTGAGGAATATGACGAAATCTTTTGCTCCAAAGTATAAGCGAATACCATTCTTTCCATAGTAACTACCATTAAAGCAAATTTAAGAGCCAGTCTCCAGCATCTATTTGCTAATTATCTGGAAAAATATCCATGTTCTTCTTTAATAAAAATCTTTAATTTTTGACTCAAAAAAATATTTGATCATTTACGTGCTAGTATTATAAATATAGGTAGTTTTTATAAATATAAATTGTCAGCCAAAAACCTATTTTCTAAATACTTTGGAGATGATTTAGAATAGATTTATTGTATAAATCTCATTATATTGTCTTTATTCCTCATAATATTATATAATTTATTATTATTCCTTGTTATTTTTATAGTTTTATTTTATTTTGCTTTGTCAAAAAGATGTACACGGTGTCCGGAAAATACATGTGGTTTTCCCTATAATTGCGCACCCCTTTTTAAAAACTTTATTTTTATAGATAAAAAAATTTTTATGAAATTGCAGGATTTTTTCTGGGGATTTTCATGGTGTAAGATAGAAAAAATGATGATCGAAAAATTAACAAATTAAACCAAAAGGCACCCCGTTTGTTAAAGCTTCTTTTTTCGAATATTTTGAAAAAGTCTACAGTTGGAAAAATTATTTGAATTTAAAATCTGTTTTATAGCCATAGTTAGCCATGGATACAACCCAAAATTGACTTCTGTCAAATATTTATATTTTTTTGGTTTCCAAACGAACCATGGCTAACGCGATTAATTTTCCAATTTGGTTTTTATCCATGGCTAACTATGGCTTATAAGAACAGATTTTAAATTCAAATAACTTGCAACTCTTTTAAATAGGCAAATAAGTTATATATATTTTTGAAAAGGGAAATTTTGAAAAAATTTAATTTTCAACGTTTCAGGGTTTCCCCTTTAAAAAAATAACAATTTTAAAAAAGACGTCAAAGTGTTAGAGTTGACAAAAAAATTTTTTTCCTGACCACCTTTTTCCCCAAATCACCAAACATTTGCAAGTAGTGATGAGAAAAAAAAAAGACCAAGCCAAAAGACCGGGCTAGTCTTGGTTTGGGGGTTGGGGTCTTAAAAGTCTGGTTTTGGGTTTTTTCCCACCCCAAAAAAAGGCCCTTTTTGGTTTGGGGCCCCACCTTTTTGGGGCCTTGGTCTTGGTCTTGGTCTTGCTGCAAGAGTCTTGATGGTCTTGCTTTTTTGAGGGTATTAATAAAAACCAAGCAATCCAAAAAAAAATATATTTTTTTAATACTTACTTAATAAATAAATATGCAGACTATTTTTTTTTTTTTTAAAATTTTAAAATATACCAATTTTAACATTACAGGGGTGGCCCTTTTTTCGTTGACCTTACAGGGTACAGCGAAAACTAAAAGAGATAGAACAAATCTGATTGTAAAACCGATTTCGTTTTAAAACCAAATTCAATGGAAAAACTAAATCATGGAAACCCCGATTCGTTTTGGAGATACAGAGTGTTTTTAAATTTTTTTGTCAATTTGGCCAGGGACTTGTAACTCGCTTGGTATTAGAATAAAAAAACTGTAAATAGAAAAGTTTTAGGGATTTTTGCGTAGAATTTAGTGGCTTACCTTTTTTTTTTTTATTGTTTTTATTTTTAAGTTATAACACATATTGGGTTTTTTTTTAAAGGAAAAACCCCCTTTTTTTTTAAAAAAAATGGATAGAGCTTACAAAGCCAAATTAAAATTAATATATAGTTTAAGGGTTTTGTCTGTAATAGATTTGGGGTTTGGCAAAAACCTATAAAATTAAAAGATGTAACAAAATTTTTTTTTTTTTAATGGGACACCCTGTGTATTTTTTTTTTAATAACTAATAAAACAGACAAAGATCGATTAAATAATATATGGTTTAATGGGTCTGTGTGTAATAGATCTAAACTGACAAAACCAAAAAAATTAAAAAAAAAAAAAAATGAAAACTATGAAAATTTTTAAAATCTCAAAATCATAATAAAAAACATATTAATAATAATATTAAGATAGGGGAAACAATATAATTTTTTATACTTAAAAGGAGAACTATTTAATTATTTAAAAAAAAAACTTTTTTTGATAAACAAAATTTAACCCTAATTACCAGTAATACTTTTTTAAAATTGAATAATTTAAAAAAAAAAAAAGAATTAATTATTTTAAAATTTTTTAAATTTCGAAATATTTAGGCTTTAAAAGCAAATGTTCAAATTGCAAACCATTATTTTCTATACTTTTTTTTGAACTTTAAAAACACTTTTAAAAAAATTATATTTTATGCAATTTTAAAAACCTTTTGTAAACTTTCCCCAAAATGCATGTGTAATTCTTTTTTAAAATTTTTGCTCTTAGTTTTATAGGTTTCGTTTTTAACAAATCCCCAGGGAAAAAAAATCCATGGGGGAAGGTCAGGTGACCGTGCCGGCCCCCCTAACGGGGCCATTGGTACCTATCCACTTATTGGGAAAATGTTCATCAAGAAATAACCTCCCACGGGCATTGGCAAAATTACCGTCTTGTTGAAAGATGACATTATTCTTTCCCCGAAGGGGAAGATTATCTATCTCATTTAATAAATTTTTTTTAAAATATTTAAATAAAGATCTTTTTAAAATTGTCATCAAAAAAAAATGGCACAAAATTCTGTTCTTAAAAAAGTGCACACCAATTAAAACCGAATTTCCCTTGTCTGACTCTGTTTACTGTCAAACGAGGTTTCCCCTTTGACCAGTAAAATTTTTGTGGCGTTAAAAAAGTCCATCATAGTTACTCGAACTTTATCTGTCCATATTATTTTTTCGGGGAAAATCTGGATCTTGTTCACATTTCCGGAGATACCACAAAAAAAATGTGATACGGCGTTCTGCGTCACCCGGATGTAAATTATGGTTTTTTTTATAAACATATTGATGACAATTGTGGCGTTTTTTAAAATTTTTTTTTTTTTTTTTTATTAACACCAATAGCATCCAAAAAATTTTCTGGGGGGCAGTAGGTTCTGCGGGGAACATACTCTATTGTATTCATTTCTTCCAATTTTTTTTATTATAGGTCTTTAACCCCGGTTTTTAAAGATCCAAAAAGGGAAACAAATTACTTACTAATCTGGCAAACATTTTCTGTCCTGGTTGCCTTCGTTCTGGAAAAACTATTAAAATACAGATTTAATGCATTTATACTATTTTTTTTCCCTTTCAATGTAACATTCCAACATATTAAATTTTTTTTAATTTTGAAATTCCCCTTTTTTAAAATAATATCCTTCCAAATAAAAACATACTAGTACGTCAGTTTCATTTGTTTCATACGGGGTTTTTTTTCTCCAAAAAACCCACTTTAGAAAATGTTTCCTTTTTCAATCATGATAAAACAGCAATATCAAAACTTTTTATATAAAGGTTTAGGCATGGTTTTTAAAAAAATTTTTTTAAATATATATTTTAGTCTTGGGGTTTTTTTTCGTAATTTAAATTTTTTTTTATATAAAGTTAAAAAAAATTTGGGTTTAAAAAAAAATTAATTTTTGGGGTCGGATATATGATTTTTTTTTGTTTTTGGGGGTTTGCCCAAGATCTATTAAACAGACCCCCTTAAAATATATCATTTGGTTGATATTTGTCAGTTGCATTACTTATTAATGAAATACACAGGGTGTCCCATTAAAAAAAAAAACTTTTTTTCAAATATTTTAATTTTTATAGGTTTTTTTCCAATTTGCAAAACTGTTACAGACAGACCCATCAAACTATATATATAAAATTGGTCTTTTAAGCTCTACCCCTTTTTAAAAAATATACAGGGTGTTCCATTTAAAAAAAAACCCAATTTTTTTTTTATAACTTAAAAAATAAAAGTAAATAAAAAAATAGGTACCCCCTGAGTTCTACGCAAAAATCCCTAAAACTTTTTTATTTATACTTTTTTTCTATCTCTAATACCAAGCGAGTTACAAGTGCCTGGCCAAATTGACAAAATTTGAAAAACACTCTGTATCTCCAAAACGAATCAAGTTACCCAAATTTTGGGTTTAATTAAATTTTTTTTTAAAATCTAAATCAGTTCCCAAAACAGTTTTGCCCTTTCCCCTTTTTGGGTTTTCCTTCCCCTGTGGTCAAAAAAAGGGCCCCCCCGTACTTTTTTAAAAAAATTTGTTTAAAAAGGTATTTTAAATGTGGGGGTTTTTTTATTTATAGCGCTTCTTTTTTGTAATAGGAATTTTTTTAAATTTTTTTGAAGAAGCAAAAAAATTACAGTACTGAGAAAATTTTAAAGGGGGAAAAAAATTTTTTAATTTAACCAGATGTAAAATTTATGAAAATGATTCTGATATGTAAACATTGGTTTCAAATTTAAAAAAAAAGGTTTTTAAAAAATTTCAGTTCAAATAAACTTTCTTTTTCCCAAATTGTCAAACATTTGCCACAAAGTTTGTACAAATATTTTATAAACATTCTGCGTATAAAAGGTGACTCGATAGGCGACAAAGACGTTATATTCGAAACCGTTCATAATGGAAAAAAAATAAAATATACAAAAATTTTTAGAAAAAGGGGGGAAATGTAAAATTATTTTCTTTTCAGAGTTTTCCAAAAAAAAAACTACCACTCAAGAAAACTTCCTTATTTTTTTCTTTTAACCTAAAATAGAAAAATTATAGCAAAAAAAATTTTTTAAAAAAAAAGCTTCCCCCTATATTATGCTAAATTCTTGAACTGTCATATAGGTACAATGTCGACGTAGATGGTTTTTATATATCATTTTCGGTTTTTTCAAAAAAAACGTCATCATTAAACTTTTTTGGATTGGTTTTTCTTTTCCGTCTAAACCGGAACTGAAATTTAAAATCCATTTATATAAAAAAATTCCTTTTAAAATGACAAATATATTTTTTTTTTAAAAAATCACTTTTACATTTATATTTAGTTTAAAGGGGGGAAAACTAATGATGCCACTTCTTACAGTGTGTTCCCCAAAAAAATGTTTTCCTGGGTTTTTTGGAAATTTTATCCCCTAAGTGGCATCACTAGATCCCAATTTAAAAAAAAAAATTTGGGGAAAGGTAAGTAATTTTTTGCTTCTATAACTTTTGTACTCTCAGTTTTTCTGTCGTAAACGGTTTTGGAATATCGAGCTTTGGGAATTGGGGTCACAATCTTATTTTTTTAAAAAAGTTACTGAATTACAGTTATCGTTTTAAATTTTTAATTTAAAAAACAATTTTTGGGTTTTAAATTTTATTTTTTTAAAAAAACCCGTTACTCATAAAATAATCCCCTTTTTTTGGCAGTTCTCGACACTTTTTTTTTCATGTCTGTATGAAATACCTCTGTATATTGAATAAAAAAATTGAATATTAAATTTAAAAAAAAAAATGAAAAAAAGTGCAATAGTCTTGCAGGTCGGGCTTGGTCTTGGTCTTGCATACCCCGGTTTGGGGCTTGGTCTTGCAAGCGAGAAGGCGGGTTTGGGGTTTGGGGCTCGGTCGGTCTTGCTGCAAGACCAAGACCAAGACCGAAAGGGGGCCCCCCTCATCCTATTTGCAAGTATTAAATGTCGTCTTCGGGAAACGGGTAGCTTTGAACGAAAATCTAAAAGTAGGGGTCATAAGCGGACAACTTGAACTGTTGAAAACGAAGAGGATTTTCCCCAAATTTTAGTACCCGGTTAAATACAAAATTTCCCCGGGCCCTAAAACCACTGTAAATAACATTTTAAAAAAACAATTGTTAAAATAAATGTTTGGGCAGGTATTATCGATGCATACCTTATTGGTTCTGTAGTTTTTGAACAAATTAAATCAAAATTTCCTTTTTTTTTTGCAAAACATTTCCAAAATTTTCAAAATTTTTCCCCCTTTAGTTTGGCAGGGACTGTGGTATATGCATGATGGA